>VIAB01003237.1:50456-62760 GCA_009801035.1 Oophaga pumilio
TTTGGCTATTTTTGCTATTTCTCCTCAGCTAACGAAACATAACACTCTTCCATCTGTGGGGCCTCTGGCATCCCTGCAGCTGACAACATTGCAGAGGAATTCTCTTAAGTATGGAGTGATACCAATACCGCCCTGGAAAAAGCCTCAAAACATAAGAAGAGACATGCGGACAAAAGACGCCAGGATGCTTCAATCTTCCGGCCCGGAGATAAGGTGTGGCTCTTCTCCAAGTACATTAGTTTGAAGATGCCCTCATACAAATTGGATCCCCATTTTATTGGTCCCTTTGAAGTTTTGAAACAAATTAATGTAGTCTTGTATAAATTGAAATTGCCTGCTTCTTTACGTGTGCCTAACTCTTTCCATGTTTCTCTCCTCAAACCTGTAGTCTTGAGCTCCTTTTTTAAGGATCCAGATGCCACTCTTGATCCCATCAGTGAGAAGGATGTCTTTGAGGTAAAAGATATCTTGGCCACAAAGAGAGTACGGGGTAAGACCTACTTCTTGGTGGATTGGAAAAGCTTCGGTCCTGAGGAGAAGTTTTGGGAGCCCAAAGAGAACATCCAGGCTCCTCTTGGAGAGATTTTACGCAGGTTTGAAAAAGTGGGGGCATACTGTAACATCTATGCCCGTGCGGGGCTCCCGCTGAGGTCCCCATCCCCACGCTGTGGTGCCCATACATCCGTGGGGCCCCCATCGGGGACCCCGCTCTCTGTCTGCTTCCTGTTGCCCTGACTCAGCTCTCTCCCCTGCTTCTGCTTCATGGCACGTGGCCAGCACATCCCTGGGTATGAGGCTTAGGTCACGGGCGTGTGCGCTCTCGGTCTCTTAAAGAGACAGTGTGCATTTTTCAAAAATGTGGTTAACCAATAGTATTCTTGTGTGTTGTATTTCTGGCCCCTCTGCCACAGAGAGGGCACCGGAGCAACAAGTGTTTCCTGTTTCTAGTTTCTGGTTCTGTGTTCTGACATGCCTGCGATCTGCTGTGCTTTTCCAGTCTCCTGCCAGTACCCAGCTAATACTGTTTGTCTTCTCAGAATACCTGCGGCTTACTACGCTATACCCGGGACGACACCAGTGCAGCCTGTGCAAGTTCCATTCTGCTCAGCCATCCGTCACTTCATTACCTATGACGACGTCAGTACTGCCTGTGCCAGCTCCGTCCCGTGCTCCGGCTTCCCACCAGTCAAGTTCAATGCTACTTGTTATCCCTGCCTGTTCACTTGTTCTGCTGGGCCATCTTCCACGTATCCAGCGTCTAACTGGGGGTAGCACCTGCGACCCCCTATGCATTCCAATCTGACCCTCTTCGAGGGGTATTACTACAGGCGTCTGGGGCTCGCAAAATCACGCCCCCTTCGGAGCCCCCCAGTCTGTGGTTCCACAAAAATAGCAATAAACGAATGTGCACTGCAACATCTGTGCCTCCGCTTCCATTTGTCACAGAGGTCAAATTGTAACTATGGTTACAAAGTTAAGAAATGAAAATCACTTTCTTAAGCTGTAACTTGTACATCATTTTCCCTCTGACAGTTTTAGTTTTCCTTCCATATTTGCCTAGTGGGCTGGCTCATTAGTGTAATAAAAAAAAATTGCTGATTGCTTCAAGTTTCCCTTCTATTACCCTCATTTGCTGGAAAATTTCAGCTCCATACCTTCCTTCCTATCTACTATTTGCTGTTTGCTGTTTTAGATAGGACAGATTTTTTCCTGACATAGATAGTTTACTTATGTGTTTTATGATCCCTTATTACTCAGAACCTGTAATCGAATATTGAATTTGACAGTTTTGCATCCATCATTTACATCATAATTGAGCTAAACATGGTTTAATAACTATACTTTTATTGACCTAATTGTAAAATTTTGATTTTAAGAAAATATAAATTATAATTTGCCAGCTTTTAAAGATCACATAGAACAGTCTTAAATTTCAACATTATGGGTTTATTCTAAAAAAACACAAACAACAAATAATTTAAGGGCTCATACTCATCTGAGTTAAAAACAGACATGTGCAATCCGATAAATAAATCGGATTGCAGTCTGACTAATGTTAGTCAATTATTCAGTGCTCATCTGCAATTTTTTTATCAGCTTGGATCAGACTGAGAAAAAAAATGCAGCATGCTGCGAGTGACCCTGTATATTGGATGAGACTCACCAATGCTAGTCTATAGCTGCGAGAAAAAAATCCTACAACACATGGACCATGTGTGTCTGACATTTCATCAGGCGAGTACAGTAAATTCACAACGTCACGCATAAGAATAGAATAGATATAATACATACTTTATATACATAGAACAGATAGAAAGATGTTAGTGACATACTGTATATAATTAGTGCAGTGCATGCGTAGTTTAAAGAATGTATTTAGCTAATAATTTAATAAATTAAAGAGGAAAATGGTGTAGGCTCCCCCCAGTTTTTCTTAACCAGCTGAGGAAAAGCCAACAGCTGAGGACTGATGTTTATAGTCTGGGAAGGGGTTAATAAACATGGAGCTTCTCAGGCTATTAAAATCACCCCACAGCTGTCTACTCAGCTTTTACTGGTTATTAAAATGGGGACCCCTCCTAAAAAATACGTTGGTCCCCAATATAATAAATAGTCAGCAAAGACTAGGCAGGTGGCTGCGGGCTGATATTAATAGGCTAGGAAGGGGCCATGGATATCAGCCCGTAGCTGCCCCAAATATCTGCTGCTTAGCCTCTCTCTTCCCACTTGTCCTGGTGCGGTGGCAAGTGGGGTAAAAAGGTTGGGCTTGATGTCAGCTTTGCATTGTCAGCTGACATCCAGCCCAGGGGTTAGTAATGCAGAGGTGTATATAAGATGCCCCCATTACTAACCCCATAGTTATATTTGAAAAAATGCACAGCCAGAATAAAGTCCTTTAATTGAAAGACAGACACAGACTCCTTTATTTTAAATAAATACTTCCCATCCCTCTTTTTCCCATTTATTACTGTAAGATCAAAAATAATAAACCACTATATAACTCACCTGTCCAAAGACAATCCATTTGTCCCATGAAGCACTCCAGCTCTGCAATATCTAGCTGATTTGTTGAACAGTGGCATGATGTGACCGCTCAGCAAGCCAGACAGGACACACTGAGACAGAAGCGTGAGAACATTCCAGCAGTCTGTAGTGCTGATGTGGGAAAGGTCATCACTGGCTATGTGAAAAAGTTATCATGCAGCAAGCGGTGATGTCAGTGAGGTGACTGATGTTCATCAGCTATGAACTTCGGTGACCTTTCAAGCATCAGCGCCAAACACTGCAGGAGATTCTGACTGGGTTAATGAATTTTAGCTTTTGATAGATAGATCAGACTTTTCTGAACATGACGGTACCGCATAAGCATATTTTATTATTATTATTATTATTATTATTATTATTATTATTATTAATGGTGGAAACGGGTTGATTTGAACTTTTATTTATTTTCTTTTCTTTCATATTTTTTTAAACATTTTTATTTTACTTTTCACTGTTGTTAGTAGTATCCTTACGGGACTTGGAGCTGCAATCCTCTGATTGCTTGTGCTATATACACAAATGCAACATCATTGCTATATATTGGGGAAAATAAGTATTTGATACACTGCCGATTTTGCAAGTTTTCCCACCTACAAAGCATGGAGAGGTCTGTCATTTTTATAGTAGGTACACTTCAACTGTGAGAGACAGAATCTAAAAAAACTCCAGAAAAAAAATCACATTCTATGATTTTTACATAATTAACTTGCATTTTATTGCATGACATAAATATTTGATACAATAGAAAAACAGAACTTAATATTTGGTACAGAAACCTTTCATTGCAATTACAAAGGTCAGACGTTTCCTTCAGATCTTGATCAAGTTTTCACACACTGCAGCAGGGATCTTGGCCCCCTCCTCCATACAAATCTTCTCCAGATCTTTCAAGTTTTGGGGCTAATACTAGGCAACATTGAGTTTCAGCTCCCTCCAAAGATTTTCTTTTGGGTTCAGGTCTGGAGACTGACTAGGCCATTCCAGGACCTTGAAATACTTCTTACTGACCCGCTGCATGTTTTGGGTCATTGTCATGCCACAATACATGACCCCATCCATTCACCAATATGATGCAGTCATCCTGTTCCCTTTGCAGAAAAGCACCCCCAAAATATGATGTTTCACCCTACCATGGTTCCAGGTTGGGAAAGTGTTCTTGGGATTGTACTCATCTTTTTTCTTCCTCCAAATACAGCAAGTGGAAATTATACCAAAAAGTTCTATTTTGATTTTGGTCTCATCTGACCACATGACTGTCTCTGATCATCCAGATGGTCATTGGTGAACTTCAAATGGGCTTGGATGTGTTCTGGAGTGAGCAGGGGAACCGTGCGTTCCCTGCAGGATTTTAATCCATGACAGCATAGTGTGTCTAAAACTGTGGTCCTATCTCTTTTCAGGTCATAGACCAGGTCCTTCCATGTAGTTCGGGGCTGATTCCTGATCTTTCTCAAAATCATTTTTACCCCAGGTGGCGAGTTCTGGCATGGAATACCAGACCGAGGAAGATTCACAGTCATCTTGTGTTTCTTCCATTTTCTAATAATTGTGTCAACAGTTGCCTTCTCACCAAGCAGCTTGCCTATTGTCCTGTAGCCCATCTCAGCCTTGTGCAGGTCTACAATTTTGTCACTGGTGTCCTTAGACAGCTCTTTGGTCTTGGCCATGGTGGAGAGGTTGAGTGTGATTAATTGAGTGTGTGCATAAATGTAATTTATGCCGTTAAAGAGTTCAAACAGGTGCAATTAAAACAGAGAATAAGTTCAGAGTAGGAGGGCTTCTTAAAGAACAAATAGGTCTGTGAGAGAAAGAATTCTTGCTGGTTGGTAGGTAATCAAATACTTATTTCTTTCAATAAAATGAACAGCAGAATTTAACAGTTAACAATTTTGGGCTGAGCTACACTCCACCCACAATTGTTAGAGGCAGGACCTGGTTGTAACACAATACCATCAACTGCCATGCCAAGTATGGGGCAGGCAGCAACACTAAGACTAAATATTCCTTACATACAGTGGCATGTGAAAGTTTGGGCACCCCTGGACAAAACAACTGTTATTGTAAACAAGGGGAGAGGAAGGCCAAAAAACAGTCATTCTCAGGTCCATAGTAAAGAGCATATAAAATTGCTTTATTAAATATATTTTATACAGGCAAGGTTGGGGGTGAACAAACACATATAGGTCAACATAGTCTGTATGCTAGGGGCGTACTGGACCATAAGAGATCCCATGAAACTAACTAAACACATAGTATATAGCTATTCATAGGTACAATTGTCAACAATTCCAAAAAGAGGGAAGAATGGGAAGCATTTAAGGAAACCAGGATGGATGAACACAGAACTTAAACACATGCTAAAAAGGAAGAAAGAAATGTTTATCAAATGTAAAGAGGGAGGCATATCTAAAGAAGAATATCATGCCATCTGCAGAACCTGCAGGGCACAAATCAGATTATCTAAAGCTGACAATGAATTAAGGCTTGCAAGAGATGTCAAAAGCAACAAAAAAGGATTTTGGGGATACATCAAAAGTAAAAGAAAAGTCAAAGATGCTATAGGATTTTTACAGGATGAAAATGATGAAATGGTAAGAAAGGATGTTGAGAAGGCTGAACTTTTAAATTCCTATTTTGCATCTGTTTTCTCTCAGAAAGGAAATGTAACATCAACTGATCTTCACTGTCCTATTAAAGGAATAGAAGAATCCAGGATATCTATAAACAGAAAGACAGTGAGGAAACACTTAGCTAACCTAAATGAATTCAAGTCTCCAGACCCAGATGAATTACACCCCAGAATACTGAAGGAGATAGCAGAAGAAATTCTTGAACCACTGTCCATAATCTTTGAAAATTCTTGGAGAACAGGTGAAGTCCCAGAAGACTGGAGAGGAGCAAATGTTGTTCCTATCTTCAAAAAGGGGAAGAAGGTGGACCCAGGGAACTACAGGCCGGTGAGTCTGACTTCTATATCAGGAAAGATCTTTGAACAAATTATTAAAGAACATGTATGTAAGTACCTGCATAAGAATGAAGTGATTAAACAGAGTCAGCATGGGTTTGTAACTAATAAGTCCTGTCAGACTAACTTAATTTCCTTCTATGACAGAATCACTGACTGGGTGGATCAGGGAAATGCTGTAGATATAGTATATCTTGACTTCAGCAAAGCATTTGACAAAGTATCTCACACAATCCTTATTGAAAAAATGACTGAGTATGGAATGGACAAGGCAACTGTTAGGTGGATTCATAACTGGCTTAGTGATCGGACTCAAAGAGTGGTCGTAAATGGCTGCACATCCAGTTGGAAGAATGTCTCAAGTGGGGTACCACAAGGCTCTGTTTTGGGCCCTGTATTGTTCAACATCTTTATCAATGATTTAGATGAAGGAATTGAGGGTAAACTGATCAAATTTGCTGATGACACAAAGCTAGGAGGGGTAGCTAATACTAGAGAAGAGAGAGAGAGGATTCAAAAAGATATAAATAAACTGGAGCAGTGGGCAGCAACTAACAGAATGGTTTTTAACAGGGAAAAATGCAAAGTACTACATCTGGGCAATAAAAATGAAAAAAGCATATACAAAATGGGAGGCATAGGGCTAAGTAACAGCACATGTGAAAAAGACTTGGGTATACTAATTGATCACAGACTGAACATGAGTCAACAGTGTGATGCAGCAGCAAAAAGGCAAATACAATTCTAGGATGTATCAACAGAAGCATACAGTCTAGATCACGTGAGGTCATTATTGCCCTCTACTCCTCTTTGGTCAGACCTCATCTGGAATACTGTGTCCAGTTTTGGGCACCACATTTTAAAAAAGACATCAACAAACTGGAGCAAGTTCAGAGAAGAGCCACCAGAATGGTGACCGGTCTGCAAACCATGTCCTATGAGGAACGGTTGCAGGATTTGGGAATGTTTAGCTTGCAAAAAAGAAGACTGAGAGGAGACTTAATAGCTGTCTACAAATATCTCAAGGGCTGTCACATTGTAGAAGGATCATCTTTATTCTCATTTGCACAAGGAAAGACTAGAAGCAATGGGATGAAACTGAATGGGAGGAGACACAGATTAGATATTAGAAAAAACTTTTTGACAGTTAGGGTGATCAAGGAGTGGAACAGGCTGCCACGAGAGGTGGTAAATTCTCCTTCAATGGAAGTCTTCAAACAGAGGCTGGACAGACATCTGTCTGGGATGATTTAGAGAATCCTGCTTTGAGCAGGGGGTTGGACCAGATGGCCCAGGAGGTCCCTTCCAACTCTACCATTCTATGATTCTATGATTCTAATTCCGGATGCAGAAACGTGATAGGTAGCTTACTATAGGTGTCAGGTGAAGTGATCAGAGAAGTACATATTGAATGTTTCTTTACCTGAAGCAGTACACCAGCAAGGGGCTCGAATGGACTGCACACCCGCCCCAACGCGCATTTCAGAGAAGCTCCTTCGTCAGGGGACATAGTGTATGTGATGCAATCTGGGTTTAAAATGGCTGTGTCCCGGAAGTGTGTGGTACCCGCAAACTGGAAATTGCAATGCGTTACTCGTTAAAGGGGGTCCTTTAAAGGTCTAAAAACGTCTGAAAATGATGGAAACACTGCTGAAATGACACGGGGACATCTTGGGGATCGCCTCTGGAAGCATTCCTGATTCCTTGTTCACAGCTTTAAGCAATGTTGTCAGAGTTTCATGGCATTTTTCCCGATGCACCCAAAAACATACCAAAACTAAACCAAAACTTATTTTGCTGGGAAATATGTTAAGGCACATCCTTTCCAGGTTAATATCTTGTATTTAAGGCAAAATAACCCCAGACCACCACTTGGGATATGTTCCGACGTGACGTTTTTGAAGCGTTTTTCTGCTTTAATATTGATTTCAACCAACACAAATGTATTCACTGGGAAATGTCATTGTAACATTTAACAACCCTAGCTGGCCATGTGGTGTGTGACACATAAGCAGACACATCTTGCTTCATTTATGAAGGAGGGACTGTTAAAGTCACAGAGCCTATTTTTTACAGGAGCATCAGGCAGCATTAATCTGATTAAATAGTCATAATTAAACAGTGGGTCTACTTAACTGTTAAAGCCTATGCAGTGAGTGGATATGCTGCCAAGAATTAGGACGCCCCCGAATACCCCTTTTACAAGATGTCTAGGATGGCTTCCATAAAAAATGTTTAATCGAATGCAAGGCCTGCCCTGCTACCAAGTCATGTGCACCCCAAAAAGCCTTTGAACCCAGGTACTGGATGGGCTCAGGAAAATCCACTTCACATTATTCATGTTGTTCCCCCATTCTGTTTTTTTTTGCATTGACTGAATGTCCTGCCCTGCTACCTAGTCATATAAACCCCAATAAGTCTTTGAACCCACATACTGGATGGGCCCAGGAAAATCCACTTCACATTTTTCATGTTGTTCTCACATTCTGTTTTTTTGTCAGAACTGAAAGGCCTGCCCTGCTACCAAGTCATGTACACCCCAATAAGCCTTTGAACCCAGGTACTGGATGGTCCCAGGAAAATCCACTTCACATTATTCATGTTGTCCTCCAATTCAGTTTTTTTTGTCAGTGACTGCAAGGCCTGCCATGCTACCAAGTCATATGAACCCCAATAAGCCTTTGAACCCACATACTGGATGGGCCCGGGAAACTCCACTTCACATTATTCATGTTGTCCTCCCATTCTGTTTTTTTTGTCATGGACTGCAAGTCCTGCCCTGCTACCAAGTCATATGCACCCCAATAAGCCTTTGAACCCAGGTACTGGATGGGCCCAGGAAAAACTACTTCACATTATTCATGTTGTCCTCCAATTCTGTTTTTTTGTCATTGACTGCAAGGCCTGCCCTGCTGCCAAGTTTTATGAACCCCAATAAGCCTTTAAACCCACATACTGGATGGACCCAGGAAACTCCAATTGATATTATTCATGTAGTCCTCCCATTCTATTTTTTTTGTCATTGACTGCAAGTCCTGACCTGCTACCAAGTCATATGCATCCCAATAAGCCTTTGAACCCAGGTACTGGATCGGCCCAGGAACATCCACTTCACATTATTCATGTTGTCCTCCCATTCTGTTTTTTTTGGCAGTGACTGAAAGGCCTGCCCTGCTACCAAGTCATATGAACCCCAATAAGCCTTTGAACCCACATACTGGATGGGCCGAGGAAAATCCACTTCTCATTATTCATGTTGTCCTCCCATTCATTTTTTTTTGTCAGTGAATGCAAGGCCTGCCCTGCTACCAAGTCATGTGCACCCGAATAAGCCTTTGAACTAAGGTACTGTATGGGCCCAGGAAAATCCAGCAAAGTTGTTAACATTGTTCAATCGAGCGCAAAAGCTTTCACCAGTAGAACTGTTCCATGAAAAGCATTGGTTACTAATGCAAATAGAGGTAAAATCTTGCACAAATTGAATCGCCCAACTGTGAAGAAAAAACTGAATGTCAAGGAGAGAAAACTGTCAGTACTTGTTAAACAATCGACAAGGATTTGCAAGTTCTCTCAGTCAGAAGAAAATGTTGAAGTTGTTTTAGGTATGCTGTCTGATGAAGTCCCTCTGTGTAAAAACAAGCGCATATCCAAAAACTTAGACCAAGCTATATTGCACTTCAGAAAAGCACATAAAAAAGTTAAAAAGTCAATGCAGCTTGTGGAAAAAGCTGACGAGAGATGAAATTTGGCCAAATCTTCCAGTGTACAGAAAATTCAGTATTAATCAGAAAGAAATAAATGGAAAACAAGTTGAAAGTACAAGATGTCAGATCAGATCTTACAGACCGAAGAGTCTTCTCCAAATAGGAAAGCTGCTGACATCCAGAAGTCTCCAACGATAGACAGAAAATGTCTAAGTTAATCTACCCAAGTGCAAGTTTCCCAACATATCAAAGTAAATGGCAGTTCCCCAACAAAAATATCACTTACACCGCCATGCAAAGTGTCGGTTTTCTCTCCAGAAACCCTGGAAGATCATTCTAGTTTTTCCAGTGTTATTGTATCAGATAAAGAAAATACTGTTCCTTCCCTGAAATTAGATTACAAGAGCTATTGATGGGATTGATAATTTATGTTGTTGATTTGTCCCAGTTGACTGTGCATGAGGAATTTCCTCTTTCTCAATGTTACTTACCTTCCACATCTATGTTGCCTCTCTCCCTCAATCCAAATCTTTCCATTGCATTACCAGTGGTGGAAATCGTTGAGCCTAGTGGTTCATTAAGGAATAACTTGGTGGACACTTCTCTTGTAGAGGTGTTACCCTCACTATCTTCCTACATCAAACCCCCTCAGAGCACTAAGATTACTAATTTTTTCATGTGGCCCCATGCCACCCCCCAAAAAGAAAAAGAGAATACGAGGATGTAGGGGCAAAGGCAAACTCAAAAAGAAGCATCGGCTTGCTACTAAGTCCTCCTCCAAAGGAGACATCAACGACTTGACTAGTGGTAATGCTGATTCCAGTAGTTTTTTTTAATTTGTCTAATTATGATTTGACTGGTGATGAGTAAACACTCCTGGAAAGTGGACTTTCATTTTGTCCTGATTCACCCCTCAATGTCTTTGACCTTTACCTTGACCTTAATGATTTCATCAGGAAGCTGACTGTACAGCGTCACTTTCTGATTGAGGGAAAAAATAATTCTGATACCTCAAAACCAAATACATTTTACAATGACACTGATCCCATTGCACATGTTTATCCGAAGATTTCTTGAAATACCTTTTATCCCCTTCATCACAAGAGTTCTCATATTGAGACATTCCAGCATATCGATCATTAAAGCAGTTCGCTCATTTTCAGCCGTTCGCAAGAAGGTCGCTAATCTAAGTACTGGGGAGATAGCAGCTATCAAGTCTTGGAGGGAGAACAGTGACATCATTGTTCAAAATGCGGATAAGGGGGGTGGGGTTGTGATAATGAACCGATCCTGGTACATCCAAGAGTGGCTGTGAATATTGGGGGGACGTTAGTTATTAGAACAAGTTGGATCATGATACATCCACTAAAATCTTTTTGGAATATATTTTATTAAGGGAGCCCAGTCCTTGGGCATTTGGAACAAGAAAGAGTTTAAGTTCCTCAATATCTCACGTTTCAGAACTCCCTTTTTTTACTTCCTTCCTAAAGTTCATAAAAATCCCTTAAATCACCCGGTCCGCCCCATCATTTCTGGAATCAATTCTATCACCAGCAATTTGTCTCACTATGTGAACATTTTTTTTCAAAAATATGTGATTAGCCTACACTCATATTTGAGGGATTCTTCCCATCTTACTGATGTTCTTCAAAATATACCCGCGGTGACTAACTGTGTTCTCTTAACAATGGATGTTCAGGCCCTGTATTGTAATATACCGCATGACCGTGGCATGGAGGCAATTAACCAATTTCTCTCAGTAGATGATCAGTTGCTTTACCACAAAAGGACTTTCTTAAGAAGGCCATTAGCTTTGTTCTCAACAATGTTTTCACTTTCAAGCATTCTTTTTATCGTGAGGTCAAAGGCTGCATGATGGGGACAATGTTCGCCCCCAGTTATGCAAATTTGTTTATGGCCCTGTTTGAATCCGTCTTAATCGCGCAGTCGGTCCTGGCAATCAGGAAAATAGATCTTTATCGTCGTTTCATTGACGATCTGTTCATAATCTGGACTGGTACTGAGACAGAAGCATTGGGGTTTGTCCAAGGCCTGAACATGAACCCTTGGGGGTTGTCCTTTACTGTCAATATGTCTAAAACGTGCATCCAGTTCTTAGATTTAGTTGTGCATGTGGACCCTTTGGGCCGTTTATTCACGTCTACTCATTTCATGAAAATTGACGTAAATAGTTATTTAAGTTTTAACAGGGGCCACCTCCCCAAGTGGATCCGTAATATCCCATACGGGCAATATTGGAAGATTAGGAAGAATTTCACTAGGGATTCTGATTTTAACATTGAAGCAAACGTTTTGAAACATCGTTTTCAAAACAAAGGATAACCCAAAAAAGTAGTGCATGACGCATTTCAAAAGGACAATTGTTAGTGTCTGCGGAACGCATCTAATAAATAATGTAGAGAGGTGCGTTCGCAGCCCGGGGTCCACCGTGCAGGCAGAGCCTGCTGCTAGTAAGGTGGTGTAAGTAGCGAACTCTGTTATCCCGCAGAGTCGCTAAAATAAATGCCGTAACGCGCTGTTGCAGATAGTGCGAACTCACTTAGCTTCAGTGAGCCGCAAAGTAAAACGC
>VIAB01003238.1:23481-34103 GCA_009801035.1 Oophaga pumilio
TTATACACGGGTCGGCTTATACATGAGTATATATGGTAATTTTGATCTTAATTGGGAAAAAAATGCAATAAATACACTGAACGAATTTACATGCTGATCAAAAAAACACGCAAGGAAAAACACACCATGTGAATGAGATTTTAGAAATCCCATTCGTTTGCCATTTAATGTAAAATGCATTTTATTTTTTAAACACATGAATGGAGGCATGACTGGAGCAATTACAGTCATCGCTCACAGCACTGACAGCGGTAAGCATGTCTCGACACTGACTGACAGCCGGCTGTGCAGTACATTAGCGCACAGTATAGCTGCCGCTCTCAGTCCTGTGCCTGGTGCCTGTATTCGCTCCGGCACACCTGCATATAGACAGCGGCTCCCAGGAGGAATAAAGTTCATTTTCTCCCGGGTGTCACACTTTTAGTACAGCAGGGGAGCACCTTCATAATACAATTAGCTTGCAGCTTAAGGGCCCCGTCTCACATAGCGAGATTGCTAGCGAGATCGCTGCTAAACAGCGATCTCAGCAGCGATATCGCTATGTCTGACACGTACCAGCGATCAGGCCCCTGCTGTGAATCACTGGTCGTGTCAGAAATGCCAGGACTTTTTTTTGATTGCTGGTCTCCAAGGTACACTTCAGGTTTCCAGGCGCGGGGCTGTGCCTGGAAACCCGATGTGTACGTTGGATACCAGCGCGCTGCTGCAGGGGAGCTGGTAACCAAGGTACACATCGGGTTTCCAGGCACTGCGCAGCGCCTGGAAACCGGAAGTGTACCTTGATTACCAGCTCCTTGCATCAGCGGGCTGGTATCCAACGTACACTGCGGGTAACTAAGCGACGTTACCCGCAGTGTCGCTGTCCTGATCTCTGCCTGTTTGGCAGCTCAGCAGCGATCATATAGCGACACACCAGCGATCCTGATCGTTGTCGGGATCTCTGGTGTGTCGCTATGTGAGACGGGGCCCTTAAGGTACTGTCACACTAAGCAAGATCGCTAACAAGATCGCTACTGCGTCACCGATTTTATGACACAGCAGCGATCTCGTTAGCGACGTCGCTGTGTGTGACATGTAGCGGCGATGTGGCCCCTGCTGCGATGTAGCTGATCGCTTATGAACGTTCTAAGCCATTTTTTGGTTGTTGGTGTCCCGCTGGTGAGCCTGAATCGCTGAGTGTGACACCCTTTATGAACGACTTCACCAGCGTCGCAGGTGGGACTAGGTTTTCCTAATGACCGCAGAGGTCGTTATACAGATCGCTGATCTCTGATGAGATCTTTGTGTTTGGAAGCTAACTAGCGATCATATAGTGATCGCACCAACGATCTCGCCAGGTCGTGTCGTTGTCGTGATCGCTGGTGCGATCGCTAAGTGTGACAGTGCCTTTACTCTATCCAAATCCATTCTCCCACCTCTAATTAGCATGTTTCTCAAACCACTTCTAAAAAATGTTTGCATTGAGGCAGAAAGCTTTATCCTGCAGAATACAAATGCCATTACAGAGTGTACTTAGACTAAAACATTTCATCATTTGGCTTGGCAAGTGAATGTGAGGACTCAAAGTTTTCCAGTGCATCAAACGGAATTTGGAGGCTTGCCTTTTTTTCCCATGGCGTTTTTGGTCACCATCTCTTCCCAGCTATCCAAATGATGTGAAAGAAAGCCATGTTCTTCCACAGCTCAATAGTCCGGTGCGGATACTTATACAATGGATATGAGTCATCATGAGCATGTCAACTAGTCAGTGGCTACACTGCCCCATATACAGAAAGCACTGGATTTCACAGTAGTAGTCAATTAGTCAGTGGTTTACTCTTTCAAGCTAAGTGGACTGTGGTTTATAAAAGAGTCCAGCTATGTAAAATAATGCCACAGGCTCAAAAACCGTGACAACTACAATGTTTACAGCTCATTTTTATTACTCTTGCACAAAAGGATTAATATTCTATTATATGGTCATTTGTTCATTTTGGATAGAAATTCCTTTCACCTGCCTTTCAAAATGAGTAAAAAAGAAAGAACTGAAAGGTCCTCCTGAGAAGCAAAGTCATTAATCAGAATTACTCACCTCAAAAGACAGCTCACAAGCCTTTCTGAATAGATCAACATCTTCCTGGGTTACAAAGTCTGGCCTTTTGGGAACACATATCATATCCCATATTTCTTGTTTGATACTCATCTTTGGGTCATTATCTGACGTACAAAGGAGAAAGATCACTGAAAAACTATGGAAATAAAATCACTGCAGAAAATTATTGTAAAAAAAAAAACAGATATGACATGTAACACATACTAGTAGTGGAATGGTGCCTGCACGCAGAAAAAGGTACAAAAGAATTCACAATCTGGAAACCTTTCTGTTTGGTCTTTACATAAAAAATGGAAGCAAACTAATCTGATATTACCAAGCCGAACTTGCAGCCTACAGAGCCATAGACTAACCAACAGCTTTCTAGTTATTTCAACATAATCAAAATTCTGAGGATGACCTGCTTTGCCAGTGCCCGCAGAGTATGCTCAGTCTGGAAAGTGTAAACTTAACAAAATGTAAAGAGGTTGACCACCCCTCACAACCCCTCCTCAATTACTATATTCCACTGGGTAAAATAAAACCCACGTGTAGTCTAGCCACACACTGCGAAAGGCCTCAAATGAAGGCGCTACATCACGTGAGCCCTGCAGCCAAACAGTGGGAACTAATGGTTCACCTCAATCTCAATTCCTACGCATGGAACGGACAACTGGAGGAATTTAGAAAGCAGCAGCTCTTGCCAGAGAAACGAACACGCTGTTTTTATTTTACACAAAGGAATACAGCAATTGCTAAGGTGTTCTCCGAGTATGGGACAACCGCTTTAAAAATATCACAAAGGGTTTTCCCAGAACATTAATACATTGTACAGTTAGAAGATATGCTATATTGGTGCAGATTCAACAGCTAGGAGCACCACAATTTCCTTAAAAAGGGAGATGCATCACTCTTCAACACACTAAATTAGACATGTATAACCTTCCTCCATGTTATATATGTATATAGAGGGAAAGTACTTGTATCTGTGGAAATAATATCCTGAAATGCAGTGAATAAGAACGCATTACCCTTACTCATCTGTGAATAAATGGAACGAGTGAATTCCGATAAAAAATCTGATTGCACTCTGGCTAATGCTATTCATTGATTTACTGCTCATCTGCAATGTTTTTCTCAGCTGTCATCTGGATGAGAAAAAATATTGCGAATAGCTGTGTACATCAGACGAGACTCCGTTATGTAAGTCAATGAGTGCGAGAAAAGAAAAAAAGGAACAGCACAAGGACCATCCGTATGCCATCTGATTTTTACAGATACCTTACCAATCTTTCCATAGAAGAACACTGTAAATGGTCCTGTAAATGACTAGAAGAATTGCAGAGGAAAAAAAACACATTGGATCCGCATGTCATACAGAAGCTGTGTGAGAAAAATAGAATTGTACTCGCATGACACTCGCCCTACTTTTCTGGATCAACATCGGAGTGACGGAAGGAGGAGCAGAGGTACTTGCGGACTACTGGCTGATAAAAGAACCAGCCATCAAAATGACTACACCGCATTCTAAACAATTATGCAAATGCTATTTGTCTCTGATTTTCCTAAATGGTCAATGTAACAAAGTCAGTATGCTGTTCAAATCATCAACCGTCAGAGCATAAATCAAATGTTAGTGGACAAATCTCCCAAAAATAATGGTAGTTTTTTCAAAACTGAAAGTCAAAATGCACGGTTCCAAATTATTATACATAACAGAGTTTCCAAGCATTTTATTCGTTGTAAAGAACTAAAAATGGTCATTTGTTGAATTTACAGCATTAGGAGAATATTTAGACTTGAGAGTCCTCAGTGGTTGATACCTTTTAATGGCTAACTGAAAAGATGGTAACAAATTGCAAGCTTTCAAGACTACTCAGGTCTCTTCATCAGGCAAAGACTAATACAAAATCTGAAGAATCACATATTTATACACAAAACAGCATTAGGAGGTCACATTTACTGAATTCAAAAGCTTTTTCAATCAAGAACATCTTAACAGGACAAGTTACATGTTAACATAGGACCTCTTCTTTGATATCACCTTCACAATTCTTGCATCCATTGAACTTGTGAGTTTTTGGATAGTTTCTGATTGAAATTCTATGCAGGATGTCAGAATAGTCTCCCAGAGCTGCTGCTAGATGTGAACTGCCTCCTACCCTCATAGATCTTTTGCTTGAGAACAGCCCAAAGGTTCTCAATAGAGTTTATGTCAGGGGAGGATGGTGGCCACATTTATGTACAGTCATGGCCAAAAGTTTTGAGAATGACACAAATATTAATTTTTACAAAGTCTACTGCTTCACTTTTTCTAATGGCAATTTGCATATACTCCAGAATGTTATAAAGAGTGATCAGCTTAACAGCAATTACTTGCAAAGTCAATATTTGGCTAGAAAATGAACTTTATCCCCCAAAACACATTTCAACATCATTGCAGCACTGCCTTAAAAGGACCAGCTAACCTCTTTTCAGTGATTTCTCCATTAACACAGGTGTGGGTGTTGATGAGGACATGGCTGGAGATCAATCAGTCATGATTAAGTAAGAATGACACCACTGGACACTTTAAAAGGAGGCTGGTGCTTGGCATCATTGTTTCTCTTCTGTTAACCATGGTTATCTCTAAAGAAACACGTGCAATCATCATTGCAATGCACAAAAATGGCCTAACAGGGAAGAGTATCGCAGCTAGAAAGATTGCACCTCAGTCAACAATCTATCGCATCATCAAGAACTTCAAGGTGAGAGGTTCCATTGTTGCCAAAAAGGCTCCAGGGCGCCCAAGAAAGACCAGCAAGCGCCAGGACCGTCTCTTAAAAGTGTTTCAGCTGCGGGATCGGGCTACCAGCAGTGCAGAGCTTGCTCAGGAATGGCAGCAGGCAGGTGTGAGTGCATCTGCACGCACTGTGAGGCGGAGACTCTTGGATCAAGGCCTGGTCTCAAGGAGGACAACAAAGAAGCCACTTCTCTCCAGAAAAAACATCATGGACAGACTGATATTCTGCAAAAGGTACAGGCAGTTGACTGCTGAGGACTGGGGTAAAGTTATTTTCTCTGATGAATCCCCTTTTCGATTGTTTGGGACATCAGGAAAACGCCTCATTCGGAGAAGACAAGGTGAGCGCTACCACCAGTCTTGTCTCATGCCAACTGTTAAGCATCCTGAAACCATTCATGTGTGGGGTTGCTTCTCAGCCAAGGGAATCGGCTCTCTCACAGTCTTGCCTAAAAACACAGCCATGAATAAAGAATGGTACCAGAATGTCCTCAAAGAGCAACTTCTCCCAACCCTCCAAGAGCAGTTTGGCGATCAACAATGCCTTTTCCAGCATGATGGAGCACCTTGCCATAAAGCAAAGGTGATAACTAAATGGCTCAGGGAACAAAACAGAGATTTTGGGTCCATGGCCTGGAAACTCCCCACATCTTAATCCCATTGAGAACTTGTGGTCAATCAAAACTCTGACAAAATGAAAGCATTGATTGTGCAAGAATGGACTGCTATCAGTCAGAATTTGGTCCAGAAGTTGATTGAGAGCATGCCAGGGAGAACTGCAGAGGTCCTGAAGAAGAAGGGTCAACACTGCAAATATTGACTTGCTGCATTAACTCATTCTGTCAATATAAGCTTTTGTTACTCATATGTTTTCAATTATTATATTTCTGTCTGTGATAAAAACATCTGTCAAACACACATAAAAACCAGAGGGCAGCAGATCATGTGAAAATATAATATTTGTGTCATTCTCAAAACTTTTGGCCATGACTGTACATATCAGTCAAGAACTAAGAATTATTCTTTACAGCATGAGAAGGCGCATTGTCAAGAATGAATATGATTTTGCTACGGATGGCAGCATCATTCTTTTAGTACCATGGAAGAAAGTGGTCAGTCAGAAATTCTATATACTTTGCCGAGGTCAATTTCACACCGTTAGGGACTTTAAAAGGGGTCTACCTGCTCTCTCCCCAGTATTCTGGCCCACAACATAACTTCGTCCCCTTCTTGCTGATGTTCCAACAATCCACTACTCCATGCAACTGAACCATCCAGGGTTGCACAGTAATTATCAATAAACAGCACTGTTTTAAAATTAGTCTTCATGCATATCTGGACCCTCTGCAACCGCTTCCGATTGTGAACATTGTTTAGGGGTAGACGGATATTAGTTGGTTTATGCACAATTGCAAGCCTCTGATCCTACAATTTGAGGTCTACTGGACTCCACAGGTACCAGCAGCTTCAAATACTTGTTTGATGCTTTGTAATAGTATGCTAGCAGCTGCTCCGTTAACCCGATGAATTTGTCGGACAGAAACCTTCCTCATTATGCCTTTATATGCGCTGAACTCTGTATGAGCCACAAATCTCTTCACAGTACGATGATCGTTCTTGAGTTTTTCAGATATCTAATATTTTCATGCCTTGTCCAAAGCAATGCACTATTTGACACTTTTCAGCAGAAGAGAGGAGAAGTTCACTTTTCTTTCACATATTGCTTGAAATCTATTGCCTGCACATGTGGAGCGCACTTTTTAAGCAGTTTTCCTTTAATTGAGCTCACCTAGCAAACTAATTATCACGTTTTTGAGATTGATCCAAAGAGCCCTGATACACAATACCCTCCATGAGCTTAGTTGACAAAGAATTACATCTTTAGGACACTTAAATCCAATTTGCATAATAATTTGAAATGCGGTGAAGAGAACAGAACATTATCTTCTGACAGCAAATCTGCCTAAAGGTTAATTTACTCAGCACAATCACAGTGATCTTGCAGTCTTAAAAGTACTGTCAGCACAGAATGACTTTTCAACCCAAATACAGGTGCTCGGTACATCATACCGTGGCCAAACATTTTAGTGCACCTTCCCACCTACTGTTTCTCTGTCTCTATGAAGACAGAGCGGTCAATCAAAGAAAAGGGGGGGTGGAACAAGATGGAAAATAAGCAGTTGGGAAGGCGTAGTTTTAAATGTTTGGCCACGCCATGATTCACTGAGCAGCTGTACTTGGTTTGGACAGTCATTCTGTGCTGACAGAGTCCCTTTAACAGGCTACTCATCACTCAACAAACGAGCAAAACACTAATTGTTGGGTAAAATGATCTTTTAATTTTCTTAAAAGAATATTGTTTTCAGTAGCACATCCCCCTGTGTAAACAGAACTTGTGCTAGTGCGAACAATGCGGGGGCACGACAGGACTCTGCATGCTGGGTATTCTGATAACACACAGACAGTGCACTCAGCTGCCCGCTCGTTACTGCTGATCTGAGCTGGTGAGAGAGTGCGCTGTCATTGTCCACATCACACAAGGACTAGCCCAGCCCCTGAAATGAGGGTCACTGATGACACTTCATTTTAGGGTGGGGGCAAAGGGTGCGGCAGTGGCTGAAGCCTCTGCCCCAGATGACTCTTCGTTTGAGTATTCCAGCATACACTGGGATTCTCAAACAATGACAAATATAGTTGTTTCATTCCTGAGTTTAAATGATTAATATAGTATTTATGGGATATGCTGAAAAAAAATGAAATTCAAGACTCCATTATATTGCATTACCTTATTACCAGTATGTACTTGCCACTCTGAACTGTTTGCACTATGGCTGTACCATGGCACATGAGGTGCATGCAGCTCTGTACCACATATGGTATCTCAAAGTCCACTGAGGTGAAGAACTCCAGAATTCCATATTTGATGACAAATCACAAAGTCAGTGAAGCTACAATAAAGTCCCATAGAAGCCATGGATGCTGGATTTATTATGGTTCTGTACAATCTGGAGATTGTACAGAGTCATGATATAGTCACATGCAATAGCAACTAATAGTAATAACTAGAGCAGAACGAATCAACACAAAATATTAGACACTGTATACTAAAGAAATGCAAAATGGGGATGATGTTAGACAGAAGAATAAACTGGAATGGAGTGTAAAACCGCTAAAGAATGGATGCAACAGAGCACAGACTGAGGGGCTTAATAACAGAGCAGTGCAAGGCTTGCATAAATGGACCAGCCAGAAGAAGGGATGAGGTCAGCTGCACCAGCCATGCCAAAAAGCCAGATATAGCTGACATATGGCGGCATCAAGGAAGTTGTGTTAAAAGTCGTAAGACGTGGAAATAAAGATCTTAACTTGCTCTTCTATGGAAGAAGGGTTAGTTAAAAAAATATTGTTAGAAGAGTGAAACAGAAAGGAAATCAGGTGAACACTTTTACCAGAATGATCCTATGGGACAGTGAAGGGAGATTCAAGTGCTATAGTATTTTTCATGTGAAAAATGTGAACACTAGTAGATTATCGGCATTTGCAGGCAATAGTGCTCATTTTGTTATCTACCCTTGCATATATTCGATTATAACAGCCCTATACACGCAAGTGTAGCAAACAATGCAATGTTTAGGTCACTTTTGGGCCATTACGTCTGTTGTATTATTTGTACACCCCAAAAACAATAATAGGGCAAACAGAATCCAGAAAAGCTCTTATATGTCGGCATCACAAAAAAGTTCACTTTCATACAGTCGATACCACATATGTTGCTTGTGAGCCATTTTTAATCTGTCAAAACATGGTGGATTATACAACAGTGTTCAGAGCTTTGTGGCAAGATCTTTAAGGATACAAGCAGATTTATCTACAGAAATACTACAAATTTTACAAACACAGACTAAATAAAAACGGGCTATGGAGAGGTTTTTTAAGCCTGTGCTTACCATAATCCTGGGTGGGCTTAGTCTTGTTGTCTGCCTGATTGCTCTTTTCTGGTGGTCTGTCTTTTGCCCCTATGGTTCCTGCTTTATACTTTAACCTGCCTACAGTCCTGTGCTTTATAAGGAATGATGAACACTTGAACTGAGCCAATGCTTTTAAAGCTCGACCGCGGGATACTGCCCAGCCAGAAAGATTAGGGTGTGGGAGTAGAAGTCTACTCCTAGCTTCCCTCTTGCCAAAGTAGTGGGTTGAAGGGTAAAGTCTGCCTTTGCGGCAAAAACGTTTTGGAGGTGCATAGCTTGGGTGGCTTTTTTGGCGTGGCTGGCCCTGGGTAGCATAAATGTGGGATAGGCCATCAAAGAGCCCCTTTAGTTGACCGTTACTGGGGAGGCTTCTGAGGGAAAGGGCACTGGAGTGACTTGATGAACTCTGCGGGGAATTTGATGTGGTAGAATTGCTGGATTTCTGTGAACCGGGGCTGTAGCCGGATATGGAGGCGATATGTGAAAAAGGAGAAGGGGCAGGTTGAGAAGGTCGAGAGGGGCAGTTTAACTTCTGTGTAGCACCCGTGTCATTAAGTTTTTTCCTAGGTCGGTAGTAAACAGAGAGGTCTACAATTCGCCTGCGAAATCTGCGTCCCTCAGGTGATGGAGTGAAAAATTTAGTAAGGCCATCAATTAGCCCTTTGGTTTTCTTGTTAACTTTGAGTGGGGAACAAGAGGAGGTGAAAGTGGAGTTGATGTAATGAGGGCCATGCGGAGTGCGGTCAGTCGCAGCAAGGCTGCAGATGGGGTCCTTCATAGATGCAGCATGACCAGATGGCAGTGGGGTGGGACACATTTTAGTTTTTTGACTCCTACCAGATGGCCCTCTTCCTGGGAATAAATTCAGAGGAGCTTCTTCATTGGAAAAACACCTGCAAGAAGCGTAAAAAAGAAAAAACTTTTGTAACACAACAGAGAATTTAACTCAATGATTTGTAAAGCAGATTGGAAAGTCATAAACTGAAACAAGCTTAGTCACAAAAATGTAGTATAGCTCTGTCTAGGAAGAATATAAAGGATCAAAAAAGAAAGTGGATGTCTTTCAGAACGGGTTCCTGCTTTCACATGATACAGTACCCAGTGTGTCACCAAATTTCAGTTGTAGATTACATCCATATATTTATTTCTACTCCTTCCTTGTGGGCTGCGATGTCATGTGCTCTCCAGTCTGGCTTCCAGTTCGCTACATGTTCTCCAAGTAGACAGGAGATCAGTTTGTGACTTCCTGTGAACTATGGTACATCACTTTTTAAATTCCTCCTGGCATCTCTCACACCAGTTTCTTCTCCACAATTCTTGTTCATCTGAATGATCCCCCATACAGCTGAAAATATAACTACTCCTTTATTTGAGAGCGGAGATACAACAGGTCCAAACAAAGATTAGTTGCAGCTATAAAACTCCCAACTCACATTCAATATTTGGCCATGCTGTGTGCAGAATATCCAGTGTATTACAATGAGAACCCGCTGCAGAATTGTCTCCCATGCCTCCTGCTTCAAAAAGCAGACAGAGAGGAACTTACAACACACAAGAGGCAAAGAGAGACAAGCTGAAGCTCAATCTAATGGAAAACATTGAAACTCTGCAGTAAAAGAATGTCAGCTGTTTGAGAATCAGAAAATGGACCCTTTTTCATCAATTTTCATGTATTTTTGTCAATTTATTTTTTGAGTACAAAAAAGAAAAGATTTTTTTTTTTTAAATTTCCAAGCTGATCCAGTCCATTAACCTCGAAGGGTGGTTTGCGCGTTAATGACTGGGCCAATTTTTACAATTC
>VIAB01003238.1:97180-107991 GCA_009801035.1 Oophaga pumilio
AAAACAAAACAAAAAAAAAACAGAAAAAGTTTATTCAAACAATAAAGCAATAAACTATTCATATGAGATATGGTCTCACCAGAAAATGTCCTAAGTTTGGCAACTGCACACTTACCTGAAATCTTCAGAAAAATCTACATGTGTTATATGGAAGTATGTTTAAAAAAGCAAGTCACCTGGGTAGCAAAAAATCTAGCCCCAGCCTGGGGTTTGCTCCCTCTACTTCATTCATCTATTGTCCTGCTAGTACATAGTGCACTGATGGAGGTGCCCATGAGGATGGCCTGCTGCTGTGACTACAGGGAGAGCAATGCTAGGATTTCCTGTTCAAAAATGAAGGTTTAATTGCGACCAACTAGGGTATGTTTCCACATTCAATACTGGCAGCACTTTGCACGCAGCGGATACCCGGATCCGCCCAAAGCGCTGCCCCCTTTGGTACTTGCGGGGATTTCGCATGTCTTCATTGAACACGTGGAATCACTGCATCCTATACATAGACTGTGTTCTTTATCTTGCGGAGACAGTGGGTCTCCGCAAGATAAATAGACATGCTGCGGTCTATAGAGACGTGTCGCATGTTCGGATATGCAGGTCTGCCCCTTGCGTGTTTGTATGCATAGTGGACATGGGAGTTCATAAAATCCCCTCCACTATGCTGTAACATCTGGACGTTGCGGATTGGTCGCTGCGGCTGTACGCAGCGTCCAATCCGCAGCAAATACTGAACGTGGAAACATACCCTAATGATGAACATATCCAAACCAATTTTGTACTATAATTGTATAATTATTGATTGGTTTTAATATTTGCGATCTAAATGGTCTACTTACCGCTGCTACCACAGTCGGCACATGATATGAGCTCTTCTGGCTTTTTTTCTCGATTGGATTCCTTTGTCCCAAGACAAAAACTACAAATGGGAATCGGATCTGCACAAGGCTGTGAAAGAAGAAAGGCATAGCAATACTGAGCACAAATATATACAGTACTAGCAATTACCATCAGTCATTGAGAAAAGAAACATTTAACCCTTCCCAACACAGCCATTTTTCATTCTTGCACTTCAGTTTTTTCCAAGCACATAGCTATATGAGGGTCTGTGTTTCGCAGGACGAGCTGTAGTTTTGAATTGCACCATTCATTTCCCATTCAATGTACTAGAAAACCAGGAAAAAAAATTCCAAGTGCTATGAAATTGCAAACTGTGAATTAGGCTTGTTTTTGCATGGAGAGTAGAGTTTTTATCAACACTATTTTGCAGTAAATACAAAATTTTGATTGCGTCTTATTTCATTTTTTGTGGAGATACACTGAACAAAAAAAAATAAAAAAAATCACACAATTCTGGCTTTTCAATTTTTTTCTCATTACACAGATTATCAACTGGGTTAATTCATTTTAGATTCTGATAGACTGGATGATGTATGGATGTGGAGATATTTTCATTATTTTTATTGAGACAAAACATGCAATTCTAATTTTTAAAAACATTTTGTTACTTTAATAGTCCCTTTAGGGGACTCGAACCCGTGATCTCCCGATTGTTTGTATTATATGCCCTTTCTTCATGTGTTCAATACTTTTTTCCCTGTGTCATTTCTCATTATTACACAATTTATGGACATCTGGGTTTGATTTATTTGTCTGTGTGGACTGGATGGGTGTTTCTAATGACTAGTAAGAGTTTCATGTCAATAGCACCTTTAGAAATAGATTTACATAGAAAACTGGTGACATGTTCAATACTTATTTCACCCGCTGTATGACAATCACAGGCTGATCTTCATAACACCACCATTATGCCAGGCATGGAAGCCTTCTGTGGGTGCCCTGCTATTTTAGCAGCCAATGATACCTTGTGATGGGGGCCGATGGGCACGTGGAACGACACTCTCCCCCAAGCAGTGTACTTGTAAATGCGGGAGATCCGCTCAACTCACTGCTATTAGAAGCAGATAAAGACTGCAGCAGACCCGTTACAAAATGTTGTCAGACGATTTCAGCTTTAAAGGGAATCTGTCACCACATTTGAGCTATCTAAACTAGTAATATGGGCATACCGGTTACAGAATGCTGAGAAAAGTGCTACCTATATGTCTCATATCTCCCATATGTTGTAGCTGAGAAATCATCTGTTATCACCTTATATAAATTACTTCTTCCAGGCTCTGGGGAGGATGGTGCCTGGAATATCTCTTCCTCCAGAGATTATTTTACATGAAGGGGAGATACCAGTGTAATGTGCAACGGTTACCACTGTAATGTGTAAACGTTACCAGTGTGATGTGTAACGGTTAAAAAGTCTTACCAGTGTGATGTGCAATCGTTACCAGTCTTACCAGTGTGATGTGCAATCGTTACCAGTCTTACCAGTGTGATGTGCAATCGTTACCAGTCTTACCAGTGTAATGTCTAAGGCTATGTGCGCACGTTGCGAATTTGCTTGCATAAATTTCTGCAAGGGTTCTGCATCTTTGGCAGAAAAATGCATTGGAAAATACGTGCGTTTTTTTACGCGTTTTGGTAAATTGATAGCGCTAAATAAAGATATATTATTAAAAAAAAGAATTGTGATGTAATTTCCTTGTTCAACCTCTTCTTTTTCATTCTCCATTGAAGACCATAATGTCATCACATACCATGTTCAAATTTATAATATTTACACACACAAAACAATTATAAGTGAATGAAAATGAATATATCAAGCCCGAGGTTTAGTAATGAACAGGTGTCGGCCAGATACCCTCATTAATAAAAAGGTACATAAAAAGTTAAGTAAAGACACACGCGCACACACACACACACTCACCAGCCTATGCAGGAACATTAACATAATTAACCTACATATGCTGTAACAAAACAGCAACTGTCAGAAATCTGCGTGAACGGAAGTATCTGTTTATTTTTCAAAAATTTTTAAAAATAAATTGCGTGGGCTCCCGCATAATTTTCATAACCAGCAGGGGGAAAGCCGACGGCTGAGGGCTGATGTTAATATTCTGGGAAGGAGCCAAAGGTTCCCAGGCTATTAATATCAGCTCACAGCTGTTTACTTAGCGTTACTGGCTAGTTTACAGGAGAACCCCAGAAAAAAAATTCACATGGGGTCCCCCTATAAAATCAAACCAGCAAAGGCTAGGCAGACAGCTGCGGGTTGATATTAATAGCCTGGTAAGGGGTCATGGATATTGGCACCCCCGAGGCTAAAAACATCAGCTCTCAGCCGTCCCAGAAATGGCACATCTTATAGATGCGCCAATTCTGGCACTTAACCTTGATCTTCTCACTTGCCCTGTAGAGGTGGCAAGTGGGGTTCATATTTGTGGGGTTGATGTCACCTTTGTATTGTCAGGTGACATCAAGCCCACAGTTTAGTAATGAAGAGGAGTCTATAAGACACCTATGCATTACTAATCCTATATGTACATGTTAAATAAAGACACAGCCTCAATAAAGTTCTTTATTTGAAATAATCACAGATTCCTTTATTGAATCTAAATTTACCATACTTACTGAATCCTGTCCGACATAGTCCATTTAATACCTCGTGTCCCACGGCGATCTCGCGTGTAGAACAGTCACATCAGGAGATGTGACTGTTCTACCTGGCCTCCGGCGATACACTGCGGGAGCGATTACCTCCTGTCAGTGTATCACTGCGCTGTCGTGAAATTTCACCGGAGTTCATCAGCTCCACAGCACTCACAGAATCACTGTGTGAGAACAGGAGCTGATTAGCTGATGAACTCCGGTTAACTCTCACGGCAGTGCAGTGATACACTGTGGTAGCGATCACCTCCTGTCAGTGTATCGCCGGAGGCCGGGTAGAACTCCTGATGAGACTGTTCAACACGCGAGATGGCTGTGGGACACTCGGTATTAAATGGACTACGGCGGACAGGGAGCACATGTTGGTTTATTATTTTTGATTACTTGCAGGAGACGTGGGCGTCGGGGATTAGGTGTTCGGTGAGTATGTATTTTGTATGTGAATATGTATGGAATTATGTAAATCTTTTGATTTTTTTTTACAATTGAACACAGGCACCAGATGATGAGACTATTCTCCCATCATCAGCTCATGCTGTCTCGGTTATATGTGACAGCAGACATAGCCGTATGGGTGTAGTAGCCCAATCACTATGAGCTGTTCGTTGCATGAGTAGACACACGAAGACAGACGCACGCAGACACATGCACGCAGACATTCTCCGCTCACACACATTCTCCGCTCATACACTCTTCCTCCTTCTGACATCATTTCCTTTTACAATTTGCAGCATTATTGGCAGAAAATCTGCAGAAAATACGCAAACCTTTTTACACCTGCGTTTTTGATGCAGATTTGACTGACTCAATTGAAGTCAATGAGTCAAAAAGGCTGCAGAAACGCACAAAGAATTGACATGCTGCAGACAACAAAACGCTGCAAATACGGACGGAAATTTACTGATCATGCGCACAACACTTCAGGATTGTCATTGCATTACCTTGTTTTAGTATTCCATTGTGTTTTGGAGCATTTACGCATGTAGAAAACGCATCAAAAACGCATTGTGTGCGTGCACATAGCCTAATGGTTACCAGTGTGATGTGCAATGGCTACCAGTCTTACCAGTGTGATGGTTACCATTGTGATGTATGATCGCCGCTCTCTGCTGCAGAGCTGTGTGTCATGTATCTGACACATCTGCAGGTTCCTCTTAGCTTCCAGCTCACAGGAGACAGAGTTGCAGTATTGTTGCAATACAGCAGAGCTGATAGAGAAGAAAAAAATGTTTGCAAAACGACAAATTTCATTTCTCCTGTTTTGTGTCAGGTCCGATTCACATGTCCTGGTGATTTCTGTCCATTTTCTCCTTTTACCCTTGTGAAAATAAAAAAAAGTTTGTAAAAGATCATTTTTGTGACTAAAAAGTTAAATATTAATTTTTTTTTCCACGTTGCTTCAGCTCCTGTGAAGCACCTGAAGGGTTAATAAACTTCTTGAATGTGGTTTTGAGTACCTTGAGGGGTGCAGTTTTTAGAATGGTGTCACTTTTGGGTATTTTCTGCCATATAGACCCCTCAAAGTGACTTCAAATGTGAGGTGGTCCCTAAAAAAATGGCTTTGTAAATTCTGTTGTAAAAATGAGAAATCGCTGGTCAACTTTTAACACTTATAACTTCTTAACAAAAAAATGTTGGTTCCAAAATTGTGCTGATGTAAAGTAGACATGTGGGAAATGTTATTTCTTAACTATTTTGTGTGACATATTTCTCTGTTTTAAGGGAATAAAAATTCAAAGTATGAAAATTGCTAAATTTTCAAAATTTTTGCCATATTTTCATTTTTTTCAAAAATAAACGCAAGTTATATTGAAGAAATTTTACCACTAACGTGAAGTACAATATGTCACAAGAAAATAATCTCAGAATCGCCAAGATCCGTTGAAGCGTTCCAGAGTTATAACCTCAAAGAGACAGTGGTCAGAATTATAAAAATTGGCCCGGTCATTAACGAGCAAACCACCCTTGGTGGTTGAAGGGGTTAAAAATATTGAAAGAAAAAAAACAAAAACCCCCACAACTTCTCCACTTTTTACCCCATTAAAATAAAACAATTACCGTAAACTTTTTTCCTCCCGGTAGCCTCTAGCTTTCAGTCATAAAGGCATAGCTTCAGACTCTGCTCAGTACATGAGCGGCAGTTGTAAGCACATCACAGCACAGTCAGATCAGGCGTGTATTAGCACAGAGTTAGCTGGCAGACAGTACTGGGGGTTGTTACAGCTGCCACTCACTATGTACTGAGCAGTTACTGAAGCCACGTCCTCCCACCCATATAACTGAAAGCAGGAGGCTGCCGGGAGCAATAAAGTTAATTTCCTTCATGTAGACAAGCCTCCAGTGTGGCGAATGGGCAGATATAGAACGCTATTAACCTGCAGATTAACTCCATATCTGCAGGTTAATAGTGTTTTTTCACATGACAGGTTCCCTTTAACCCCTTTACGACCTTGGACTTATCCATATGTCCAGGAGATCACAGATGGGAGCTCAGCTTACACCCAGTACTCACTGTCAGGAGTGGTGCGGTCACCACTCCTGGTAGTTTAACCCGTTAAATTCTGTGACTGATATTGATCGCCGAATTTAGAATGCAGGCAGAGGAAGGGAGCTCCCTCTGCTCTCTGATCAGCACCCTCGTGAGGGACCAATCGCTGCCATGGTGACCCGATGTTGTCATGAAGACAGCCAGGTCATCAGGCTCTAGCAAGTTAGATCATGTGCAGTACATGATCTAACTAACTTGTGTAGTTTTTATTATGTAAAAGCACCAAAACAAACTATATAAATGTGATATTTGTCACGCTGTAAAACTGAGTGTCACTGCAGAGTAACACAAACTCCACTACATGGCAGCAGAGTGGAGAATAAACTGGATATCCTGCAATGAAGCAGACCAGCAGTATTACAGCGAAGCCATCACTAGGTGGCAGCGTAATTATCAGGTAGCCGAGTCAATACCAGAGAGTAACGTAGTATTAAGGGGAAATCCAAAGTCGCAAGTCAGGTCACATGCCAGAGTCAGAATGCCAGAGAGACAGTGGAGAAGCAGAAAGGCAATAACAAACAGGTAGTCTAAATACAGTCCAAAGGTCAGCAACGGAATATCAGATGCAAAGGGGCAACGACAAGCGGATAGTCTGAACACGGTCCAAAGGTCAGCAACACAGGTAGGGTCAGATGAACGCAGCAGGACAGATCAGGAACTCACCAGAGCCAGGTAAACATGCTAAAGGCAAGCAATATAACTGCCACTGCACACAGGTTGCAGCACAGAGATATAGCAGACAGTACACAGGAACGAGGCAGGGAAAATTAACCCCTGACATGACCAGACCGGGAAAGGAGAGACAAGACAAAAACCCAGCCTGGATCATGACAGTCCCCCCCTCTCAAGGGGGGGGGCGCCGGACACCCAGGTTTCCCAGGAAAACGTATATGAAAAGCATGAACCAATTGCGCCGGGACCCAAGATCGATCATCTGGACCGTAACCCCTCCAACATACCAAGTACTGATGCGAGCTGCGAACCATACGAGAGTCGACAATACGTTCAACTTCATATTCTGTTTGTCCATCCACTGAAACAGGAGGAGGAGGTGAAGACTCAGTAGAGGAAGGTAAAAACGATTTAAGAAGGGACCTATGAAATACATTGTGTATACGAAGCGACGGAGGCAAGGGTAAGCAAAAGGCAACTGGGTTGACCACCTCAATGATCTCATAAGGACCAATAAACTTGGGACCCAGCTTGACGGAGGGAAGTTTCACACGTATGTTCTTGGTAGACAACCACACTTTATTACCCACCAGAAACTTAGGTCCTACAGATCGTCGCTTATCAGCAAAATGTTTCTGTCTGCCCTGGGCCACCCCAATGTTCCTCTGAACCTCCCTCCAAACCTCCAACCGTTGAACCGCCACTTCAGTCCCTGGACACCCCAAATCCAGCCTGGAAAATTCACCAAAATAGGGGTGAAAACCGTAATTACAGAAAAAACGGAGTGATGCCAGTGGACTGATTAATCCGATTATTGAATGCGAATTCAGCCACGGGCAACGAGGAACACCAATCATACTGCTGAGACGTGGCAAGACACCGCAAAATCCGCTCCAGTGACCGATTGGTCCTCTCCGTCTGACCGTTGGTCTTGGGATGGTAGGCAGAGGAGAATGTCAAGTAAATACCCAATCTCTTGCAAGACGCCCTCCAAAACTTAGACACGAATTGCACCCCTCTGTCAAACATCACGTTCAAAGGCACGCCATGCAACCGTACAATGTGCTCAATAAACAATTTAGATAGTGTTTCAGCATTAGGTAGTCCTGCCAAGGGAACAAAATGCGCCTGTTTGCTGAACCTGTCAACCACAACCCAGACCGCTGTTTTGCCATTGGAAAGAGGGAGATCAGTGATAAAATCCAAGGAAAAATGAGTCCAGGGTCTATCCGGAATTGGCAATGGCACCAATTCCCCGGCCGGCCAGTTATGGGAGACTTTAACAAGAGCACACGTATCACAATCAGACACAAATATGGTGATTTCAGAAGACATGGAGGGCCACCGAAACAGTCTAGCAATAGCTCTCTGAGTGGCCGAGACTTCAGTGTGCCCACTGAGAGCAGAGTCGCGGAACTAGCGGAGAACCCTCAACCAATACCGAACTGGGATGAAGAGCTTGTTATTAGGCAATGACAGAGGAGCCTCACGAATTTCAAGCTCCAATTCAGAGGACACCCCAGCAATGACCGTGCTAAAGAATGGAGGAAGGAGGTTCGGGAGGTGATATTGGATCCAAGCTGCGAGATAAGTCATGGCCTTGACATTCTTAAAACCGGGGCAAAAGGTGATAGAAAAATTAAAAAGAAAAAAAAAAATCGGCCACATAGCCTGTCTAGGAGTTAAACGTTTGGCAGACTCAATATAAGACAGGTTCTTGTGATCCTTAATCACCATAATCCGATGAACAGCCCCCTCCAAAAAGTGCCTCCACTCTTCAAAAGCCAATTTTATGGTCAATAACTCCCAATTACCAACATCGTAATTTCTCTCCGCAGGGGAGAATTTCCTGGAGAAAAAGGCACATGGTCTTAAATTAGTCAAAGTGACGAGTCCCTGAGACAACACCGCCCCCCTCCCACCTCCGATATGTCCACCTCCACAATGAATGGTTCTGACAGATCGGGGTGAACCAACTCAGGAGCACCCATAAAACACTTTTTCAATGCTATAAATGCTTCAACTGCCAGAGACGACCAGACTAAGATCAGCCACTTTACGAGTGAGATAGGTGAGTGGTTTGACCACCTGAGAGAACAACTTGATAAATTTGCTATAATAATTACCAAAACCCAAAAAACGCTGTAGACCCTTGAGGTCTCTGGGTTGCACACAATTAACAATGGCCTGTACCTTTCCGGGGTCCATACGAAACCCATTGGCAGAGAGGATGAACCCCAAAAAGGAAAGATCTTCGACACAAAATGAACATTTCTCATGTTTAGCGAACAGGGAGTTCTCCCATAACCTATGAAGAATCGCATGTAAATGACCTAAGAGAGATTCTTTGTCAGGAGAAAAAATAAGAATGTCATCCAAATATACAACCACAAAGCGCCCAATAAAATCAGAAAATACATCATTAATGACGTTTTGAAACACCACAGGCGCGTTCATGAGACCAAAGGGCATGACTAAATTTTCAAACAACCCCTCAAAGGTGAGAAATGCTGTTTTCCACTCGTCCCCTTCCTGAATGCGGATAAGGTGATACGCTCTCCTGAGATCCAACTTGGAAAACCACTTAGCTCCCAGATAATTGGTTGTAAAGATCTGGAATGAGCGGGAGGGGGGAGGTATTTCTCACCATAATCTCATTTAGTTCCCGAAAATCGAGGCAAGGGCGTAAACCACCATCTTTCTTTTTAATAAAAAAGAATCCAGCAGCCACAGGAGAGACAGAGGGACGAATGTGACCTTTGTGTAAACTTTCTGGGATATAATCTTTCATAGCAGTGCGTTCCAGGCCAGAAAGATTGTACAAACGGGCCTTGGGAAATTTAGAACCCCTGGAATCAGATTAATAGTACAATCATAGGGGAGATGTGGTGGCAAGACCTCAGCCTCTTTTTCCAGCTGGAAGGTTATCCAGTACGTAACATGAAATTCGTTCCTGGTACAGGGAACCCACTTTGAGGAGAAACTCCTCAGACAAATTTAACCACATTTTGAGCCAAAGATGTCTTATCAATGGCAATGATACGGATGGGAGTCTTTAACCTAACTGTCCCTAACTTACTCTTGGACACCAGACCAGAGTCAATAAAGTTCATGGATGACCCACAGACCACGAAAGCTGACCTGGATGTGAAACCATCTCCACAACAAAGTTCCACCTCTAACAAATTCTTTTGAAATGCGGAAAATGGTACCTGAGAGTCTGGGTGACCTCCTCGACAATCACCCAGACTTAATTTGTTAGTCTGTGGGCAAGAGAGGCAGTCCTTCTTCCAATGTCCCGGACTTCCACAATAGAAACATAGTTTCCCTTCGCGTCACCGCTTCCTCTCCTTATCCTTAAGGTTAGTGGCCACAGCCTCCATAGGTTCTGTATATGGCATCATCTCGGACTTAGCAGGGTATACTGGAAGCTCTTGTTGGATTACTCCTCCCTCCCGCAATCTCCGATCTATGGCCTCCTCCAAAGAACTGGGTGGCGGATAGAGAGCCAGAGCGTCCTTAAGAGGATCCGAAAGTCCCCTTCCTGAACTGGCCTCTTAAAGCAGAGTCATTCCAAGACACCTCGGTGGATCACCGTCTAAACCAGAGGTCTCAAACTGCATTCATCAAGGGCCGCATGTTTTCAGGATTTCCTTGTATTGCACAGGTGATAACTTAATCACCTGCACAGATAATGATTCCAGCACCTAGTGCAATGCTAAGGAAATCTTGAAAACACGCACGGTTTGCGGCCTTCGAGGAATGCAGTTTGAGACCCCTGGTCTAAACTCTGAAAAGTACCATTCTGCAGTGAGCTTACCCTGGGAGAGACCCATGATCGTGCCCTATGCCACCCTGACCCGGTCTGGTTCGTCATCCACAGACGTACGTTCAGGCGCAGTAGAATGTAGGGAAAAAGCCCAAGTCTGAGGACCCTCTCTGAGTAAAGACATAAAATATCCCCACCCATTGACTCATTTCCTGAGGATCTGGGTCTAAAGGTACTGTCATGGGTGTACCCACCGTGGGGCAGGGGGGG
>VIAB01003238.1:109577-122233 GCA_009801035.1 Oophaga pumilio
GCGATCTTGTTAGCGATCTCGCTTAGTGTGACAGTACCTTTAGGGAAAAAGAGTAATTTACAACTCTCTCTGAATATACAAAACTACTCCTTCTCTCCGTAGAAAGTATCTGGGAGCCTGATGGTAGGTTCAGGAGAGTGTAAAGAAACATCAATGGGATCAGGTTTCCTAAAGGCTGATTGTGTCATGGAACCCTGAAAAGAATTAACAGCATCATAAAGTTCCCCCTGGAGTTGGTTATGAGAGGTGGCAAGGGCTCTATGTTCTACAGACAAATCCTCCATCATTTGGGTCAAACTTGACATCTCATCCGCAAGAGTATGAAGCGGATTCATAGAGAGAAAAAAAATGTAGGGCCAGTTATAATATCACGCTGTAATACTGAGGGTTATTGCAGAGTAACACAAACTCCACTACATGGCAGCAGAGTGGAGAATGAACTGGATATCCTGCATTGAAGCAGATTAGCAGTATTAGGGCTCATACTCACTTGAGCCGAATTCGGATGAAAATCTGATGGAAAAAAATCGGATACAAAACTGACCAATGTTAGTCAATGGGTCAGTTTTCATTTGCGATTTTTTTCTCATCAGATATTGGTGTGAGAAAAAAATCGCAGCATGCTGCGATTTTGGCATGAAAATCGCTAATGCAATAGATGGAGATAGAAAAAATCGCATGCAAATCGCATGCAAATCGCATGTCATTTGCACCTAATCGGACCATCCTGAAAACGGACCGATTTTTTTCCACCCAGTGAGTATGAGCCCTTAGAGTGAAGCCAGCACTAGGTGGCAGCGGAATGATCAGAGAGCTGAGTCAATACCAGAGAGTAACGTAGTACCAAGGGGAAATCCAAAGTCAGGTCACATGCCAGAGTCAGAATGCCAGAGAGACAGTAGATAAGCAAAGGCGCAATAACAAACGGGTAGTCTGAACACGGTCCAAAGTTCAGCAACATAGGTAGGGTCAGATTAACGCAGCAGGACAGATCAGGAACTCACCAGAGCCAGTTAAACATGCCGAAGGCAAGCAATGTAACTGGCACTGCACACAGGTTGCAGCACAGAGATATAGCAGACCGGACACAGGAACGAGGCAGGGAAAATTAACCCCTGACATGACCAGACTGGGAAAGGAGAGACAAGACAAAAACTCGGCCTGAATCATGACAATATTGCTGTTATCTTACTGACCCAAAGAATAAAGCTGCCTTATCAATTTTACCACACATGGAACAGCATTAAAAAATAAACAATTCCTGAATTGCTGTTTTTTGTTAATTCTGCTGCCCAAAAATCGGAATAAAACGTTAAGTGCCCGAAAATAGTACCACTAAAAATGTCAACTCGTCCCGCAAAAAACAAGCCCTCATATGACTCTGTTGGACAAAATATGCAAAAATTATAGCTTTCATAATATGATGCAAAAACTTGTTTTTACAAAAACAAGCATCTTTTAGTGTGTGACAGCAGTCAAACACGAAAACCCGATAAAAATCCGGTATCGCTGTAATCGCACCGACCCAAAGAATAAAGTAGTCTAATTACTTCTAGTGCACGAGGAATGACGTAAAAAATGAAATAAAACCAATTCTTCACCTGCTGCTGATTTATTCATTCTGTCAACTAAAATCGAAGTAAGGCTCGCCTCACATTTATCTTGCACTCTGCACTGAGCGCTTACACCGGGGTTTCCGTGTAAATCTCTTAAATACATGATTCAGACGGAAACCCCGGTGGAAAATTCCCTATAATGAGCCAAATGGTGGCACTGTGGATGCCGTCTGTCCACCTGTGATCCAGCAGTGTCCATCTTTTTAGCCACATATAAAAGCGCAGTCCGCTACAGTTTTGTGCGCCTCTGAACAGAGGCCAGACAGAGTCCAGAGTAACTTTGCTGCCACAATATAATGAATGGATCCCTCAGGGGTTTCATCTGAATCACATAATTCAGAGATTTAGAAGGAAACTCTTCCAACCCCTGTCGCGCACCCAAACATTAGTTTTCCTCCAAATATTGGGTATCAGCGTACTCAAGAGAAATTGCACAACAAACAGTTAGGTGCATTTTCTCTTGTGACCTTTGCAAAAATGCAAAATTTGGGGCTAAGGCTACTTTCACACTTGCGTTTTTTTGTGCTGTGTTTCGAGCGCACATGAAGCGCATTAAAAAAACGCATGCAAACGCTTGTAAACGCTGCGATATTTAGTCGCATCAGCATGCGCATTTCAACAAAAAAACGCAGCGTTTGTCTACGATTTCATGCGTTTTTGCATGTGTTTGCGGTTTTTTGGCGCATGCGTTGTCTATGTGTCACATTTCTATCATCTCTGTCTCTATCATCTATCATCTGTCTCCATCATCTCTGGCTCCATCATTTACAGAAAAATCGCGTGCGTTCAAAAGCGCTGACGAGCGCAAAGCCATGCGTACGCCAGCGCCCCCATAGACTGCAATGTTATTTTTTGCGCATGCGTTTTTTTAAAGCGGTTGGCCGAAAAAAAAAATGCAACATGAAGCGTCTAGCGCGTATGGGCGCACACAGGGAAAATGCGCAGTGCATGACAAACGCACATGAACGTGTGCAAGCGCTAGACCCTGCGCCCGCCATGTTAAAGATAGAGGAACATTGCGCATGTGTCCGATAGCGCAAGATGCACTGCGCAAAAAAACGCAAGTGTGAAAGTAGCCTAAAAGAACATTTTTGTGGGAAAAATGTGTATTTTTTTATTTTCACGGCTCTAAATTATAAACTTGTGTGAAGCATCTGGAGATTTTCCACTGCTTATGCACATCAAGGGCTCTCCAAATGCGACATTGCATCAGCTAATGATTCCAGCCAATTTTGCATTCAAAAAGTCAAACACAGTGATGTGGTCCCTAAAAAATGGTTTTGTAAATTTTGCTGTAAAAATGAGAAATGGCTGGTCAACTTTTAACCCTTCTAACATCCTAACAAAAAAATATATATATGTTTAAAAAATCGTGCTGATGTAAAGTAGACATGTGGGAAATGTTATTAACTAACTATTTTGTGTGACATAACTCTCTGATTTAAGGGCATAAAAATAAAAAGTTTGAACATTGCTAAGTTTTTGCCAAATTTCCTTTTTTTTCACAAATAAACGCAAATCATATCAAAGAAATTTTACAGTCTTGGGGTTAAAGGGTTAAGTCTAGTATTTTTGCATTGGACTCTGACATCTGATGAATTACTAGTAGCAGTTAACAGGTTAAGCTGGCATTATGGCTGGATCATCATTAACAAGTACCATTAAGCAGAAAATCAAGAATAATTTGCCATCAGAGAATCCTTCACGTAGGAAGAATGCTGCTCTCCTGTATTACTGTATATGATTAATCCCTTCTTTTGGCTCAATAAGCAACATGTAATTCTTGGGTAATCCCTGAGCAGGGATTCAGGATAGATAGCACTTGTCTCTCACCACAAAGGGGGCACTGGAGGAGGACCGTAGAATCATACATCATCACTGACATCAAAGTTTTTATCATTTCAACCCTTTCATGACAAGGTGGTTTACCTGTTAAATCTGTCAATCTCTGACACTGATATTTAACAAGCATCGGCAGTGTGGCACGTCGGTTCATGCTCCCATTGCCACGCTCATGACGTGATAGCGGGGCACCGATGGCTTGTCACGACAGCTTCTGAAGAACCCTGTGCCTGTCATTTCAACCTTTCTAGGAAAGCCAGCCCGAGGCAGAAGATCATGATTTTCAATATACATAGCAGTGCTGATGCAGTGCAAAGTATAGCACAAGTGATTGGAGCTGCAAGTCCCCTAACGAGATTAACAAATACAGTAAAAAAAGACCTAACAAACACAAAGTTCAAATCACCCCCTTTTGCCCCATTAACCCTTTCACGACCTTGGACGTATCCACATGTCCAGGCAATTTTTAGCGCACAGGAGCTGTGCATGCGCGATCACAGCCAACTGTTCAGCTGACATGACAGCCGATACCCGGCACTCACTGCCAGGAGCGGTACCCGCATTACTCCCGGCAGTTTAACTCTCTTAATGCTGCGATCAATATCAATCGCAGCATTTAGAAGGCAGGCAAAGGGAGGAGGCTCCCTCAGATCGGCACCCCAGCAACATCATTGCGAGGGGCCAATCATTGCCATGGTGACCAGATGTTTTCATAGTGACCTCAGGGTGACAAGGCTCTAACTAACAACTTGTGTCAGGGCGGCACAAAGCATAGAAATGCTCCTAAATTGCAATGCTTTAGAATTGTGATCACATTTATGAAAGTGGAAGTCCAATAAAAATAAAAAAAAAAAATCACAAAAAAATATATCTATAAATATTTTTATGAAAATAAAAACAAAAATGTACACATATTTGGAATTGCCATGTCTTGAACGTCCCAACCTATAAAACTGTCCCACTAGTTAACCCCTTCAGTGAACGTAAAAAAAAAAACGCTTTTCATTGTACCGCCACACAAAAAGTGGAATAAAACGCGATCAAAAAGACGAATATAAACAAAAATGGTATTGTCCCTTAAAAACAAGCCACCATACAGCTCCATCAGCGGAAAAAAAGTTATAGCTCTCAGAAAAAAAGCGATGCAAAAATTATTCTTTTTTTCTATAAAATAGTTTTATTGGCAGCACCGTTGCTTAGTGGTTAGCACTGCAGCTTTGCAGCGCTGGGTACTGGGTTCAAATCCCACCAAGAACAACATTGGAGTGTAGGAGGAAACCGGAAAACTCCTTGCCAAAGACATACTGATAGGGACGCTAGATTGTGATCCCCAATGGGGACAGTAGCGTTAATGTCTGTAAAGCGCTGTGGAATTAGTGGCGCTATATAACGTATTTTTCGGATTGTAAGACGCACTTTTTTCCCCCCAAATTTGGGATTATAATGGTGGTGTGTCTTCTAATTCGAATAAACCTTACCGGCTGCAGTTGAGCGAGGTCCCAGGGTCTCTGCTGGCGAAGGCAGGAGTGGGGCGATGCTGCGAGCATCAGGCTGGGAGGAGGGGTATTCGGAGGTACGACGCTGTGGGTGTTCGGTGGTGCACAGGCTCCGCTGACATAATGTTAAAGCCCGGAGCCCCCGCACTTCAATGTTTTACATTGCAGTGGACTTCGGGGGCGGTGCATGCGCAGATGGGAATCTTGGGAGACAAGAACTTGGGGCCGAGATCTCCATCTGCGCTGCCCATTTTCCCAGAGTCCACCACAATGTAAACCATGGAAGTTCAGGGGCCCGGGCTTTAACATTATGTCAGTGGAGCCTCAGCGCGACAGAACACCAACAGCGTTGCACAGCCAAATACCACTTCCTCCCAGCCATAGGTCTGCAGCATCGTCCCACTCCTGTCTCCTGGGACCCCGGTCCACTGCAGTCGCCACCCACGGTAAGCAATAAGATGCACTGATTATAAGAAGCACCACTATTTTGATTAGAATAGTTTTTTATTTTTTGCCCGAAAATTTGGGGTGTGTCTTAAAATCCAGTGAGCCTTATAATCTGCAAAATACAATAAGTGAGTAAAATAAATTAAAATAAATTATTGTGTAAAAGTGCCAAAAAATAAATGTGGCATAAAAAACAACAACATATAATTCCTGAAATGCTGATTTTTGCTCATTCTGCCACCCAAAAATCGGAATGGATAACGATCAAAATATGTCATGTGCCTGAAAATGGCCACAATAAAAACATCAACTCATCCTGTAAAAAACAAGCCTTCATACGACTCTGTTGGCATAAATATGGAAAAATTATAGCTTTGAAAACATGGTGATGCAAAAACTAGTTTTTCCAAAAAAAGCACCTTTTAGTGTGTGACAGCAGCCAAACATAAAAACCGATATAAATCTGGTATTGCTGTAATCGCAACAACCCAAAGAATAAAGTCACTTAATCACTTATACTACACAAGGAAAGGCATAAAAAATAAATAAAACAAATCCTTCACCTGCTGTTGATATTTTCATTCTGCCTCCCAAAGATCGCAGTAAGGTTTGGTGCACATTTATCCTGCGTTCTGCGCTTACACCGGATTTTCCGTGTAAATCTCTGAAATACGTGATTCAGATGGAATCTCCGACGAAAGATTCCCTAAATTGAGGCAAATGGAGGCACTGTGGACGTGGTCCGGCCTATGATCCAGTGGTGTACGTCTTTTTAGATTGCATAAAAGTGCCATTTGCCACAGTTTTGTGCACCTCTGAAAAGAATTACACCGCTGAACAGAGGCCAGGCGAAGTCCAGAGTAACTCTGCTGCGTCATTCTTGTCAATGGGTCACTCGGGGGTTTCATCTGAATCACGTAATTCGAAGATTTAGATGGAAACCCTGATATAAATGCTCAGTATAGAGCGCTGGATAAATGTGATCCCAAACATTATGTAAAATGTTCCCAATAAAAGCTTCAAATCAATCCACAAAAAAGCAAGTCCCCACTCAGGTCCGTCATCTGTTAGTGGAAATATAGGTTTTCACGTTACTGGTAGTACAAAGGCTCTGGAAAAGCACTATGGTTCCTCTCCCCCAAAAGAAATCTAGCAAATTCTGCACTCCAAACTGAAATGCCCCCTCCCTTCTGAGCCCCACATTAAGTCTAAACACATATAGCATTCATGTTTGGCATTTCAATAGCGATGAGATCCCGCATAATTTAAGTTTGCATGTCTCCAGAAGAACGAGATGGGCATAACGTACTGGAGACTACAATGTACTGGGGACTACAACGTACAGGGCACTACTATGTGCAGGCTCTACAATAGCTGATTTGCAATTTTCACTCAGTAACATCCACTGCTGCTCATTTCTGGAAAACACCCAGCAGAAATTGCTGGATAAATTTTGGTGCCATTTATATCTTTTACCCTCGTAAAAATGAAAAATCTGGGGCTAAAACAAAATTTTTGTGGTAAAAATTTAATTATCTTTTCTTTGCTGTCCAATGGTATAAAATTCTGTAATGAAATTCTGTGACACACCCGTGGTATAAATATGATCACTGCACCATTAGATGAATTCTTTGAGAGATGTCATTTGTAAAATGGGTTCACTTATGGTGGGGGGGGGTTCTGCTGTTCTGACACCTCAGGGGCTCTCCCAGTGGGTCATGGCACTCGCAAACTATAAGGATATGTGCACACTTTATTGCAGATCCACAGCGCTTTTGAAATACGCAGTGTAGTGCACAAGCAATGTTAACTCAATGAGAATCCTGAATTGTTGTGCACATGCTGCGGAAATTCCGCAGCGTTTTGTTTTCCGAAGCATGTCAATTCTTTTTGTGGATCGGCAGCGTTTCTGCACCCATCGAGATTTGCATTGAATAAGTCAAATTAGCAGCAAAACCGCAGGATTAAAAAAGATCTGCGGATTTGAGGTGGATGTGCATGCGAGAAACGCTGCAGATAGGGAGGAGGGAAGTGTGTGGGCGGAGACTGTGTGCGCGTTGAATATGTGCGGGTCTGCATGTATCTATGTGGGTGTGCGTATGCGGGGGTCTACAGGTGTGTTCGCGGCTGTATGTGTGTGTCTGTGTGTAGGCAGCCATCGTCTGATAGGACTACTAGTCCCATCCAACTATGTCTGCTACAGTGACATCAGTAGTCCCATCATCCGGCTACTGTGTTGAATAGTAACAAAAACACACATACTCACCACACTGCTAATCCACGAAGCCCTCGATAACTTGTAAAAAAAAAATAAATAAATAAAGTCAACCGTATGCTCCCTGTTCCGACGTAATCCATATAATAAACAAATGTCCCACGACGATCTCCCGTGAAGAGCTGTCACATCAGGAGATGTGACCGCTCTCCAGGGCCCTCCGGTGATACAATGAGGAAGGTATCATTCCGCACTGTATCACTCCGCCGTCCGGTCACAGGAGTTCATCCAGTCACTTGCGGCCCTGCTGGGTGGGAAAATTCTCATGCAGCATTGCCGTCAAGTGAGGATGAACTCAAGTGACCCCTCAGTGAGTCACTGGAGGCCCTATAAAGCGGTCACATCCCCTGATGTGACCGCTGTATAGGGGAGATCGTCGTGGGACACTTGTCATTCATGGATTACTTCGGAACAGGAAGGATACTATAGGATTAGTAATGGATCGGTGTCTTATTGGCGCCTCTCCATTACTAACCAGGCTTGATGTCACCTTACAATACAAAGGTGACATCAATCCCTTATTACCCCATATGTCACCATTAAAGGGCAGTGGGAAGAGAGACGCTAAAGGCAGTGTCACACTTAGCGATCGCACTAGCGATCACGACAATGACACGACCTGGCGATATCGCTAGTACGATCGCTATGTGGTCGCTAGTTAGCTTCCAAACACATCTCATCAGCGATCTGTATAACGACCTCTGCGGTCGTTGGGAAAACCTAGTCCCGCCTGCGATGCTGGTAAAGTCGTTCATAAAGGGTGTCACACTCAGCGATTCAGGCTCACCAGCGGGACACCAACAACCAAAAAACGGCTCAGAACGTTCATAAGCAATCAGCGACATCGCAGCAGGGGCCACATCGCCGCTACATGTCACACACAGCTAAGTCGCTAACGAGATCGCTACTGTGTCATAAAATCGGTGACGCAGTAGCAATCTCGTTAGCGATCTCGCTTAGTGTGACAGTACCTTTAGTGTCGGAATTGGCACATCTTAGAGCTGGTGTTTGTAGCCGGTCTTTATTTAACTCTGTATGTACCATTTTATGTTTATTACTAAACATCAGGCTTGGTATTTATCTATCTATATATAGATATACAGTACAGACCAAAAGTTTGGACACACCTTCTCATTCAATGATTTTTCTGTATTTTAATGACTATGAAAACTGTAGAATCACACTGAAGGCATCAAAACTATGAATTAACACATGTGGAATTATACATTACACTTTACAACAAAGTGTGAAACAAGTGAATATATGTCTTATATTCTAGGTTCTTCAAAGTAGCCACATTTTGCTTTGATTACTGATTTGCACGCAGAAAAGGTGAACGGATGGACTCTACATGCCTGGTTCCCACCGTGAAGCATGGAGGAGGTGGTGTGATGATGTGGGGGTGCTTTGCTGGTGACACTGTTGGGGATTTATTCAAAATTGAAGGCATACTGAACCAGCATGGCTACCACAGCATCTTGCAGCAGCATGCTATTCCATCTGGTTTGCGTTTAGTTGGACCATCATTTATTTTTCAACAGGACAATGCCCCCAAACACACCTCCAGGCTGTGTAAGGGCTATTTGACCAAGAAGGAGAGTGTTGGGGTGCTACGCCAGATGACCTGGCCTCCACAGTCACCAGACCTGAACCCAATCGAGATGGTTTGGGGTGAGCTGGACTGCTCACCGCTTCAATTTTGAATAAATCCCCAACAGTGTCACCAGGAAAGCACCCCCACACCATCACACCACCTCCTCCATGCTTCACGGTGGGAACCAGGCATGTAGAGTCCATCCATTCACCTTTTCTGCGTGCAAAGCAGTAATCAAAGCAAAAGGTGGCTACTTTGAAGAACCTAGAATATAAGACATATTTTCAGTTGTTTCACACTTTTTTGTAAAGTGTAATGTATAATTCCACATGTGTTAATTCATAGTTTTGATGCCTTCAGTGTGATTCTACAATTTTCATAGTCATGAAAATAAAGAAAAATCTTTGAATGAGAAGGTATGTCCAAACTTTTGGTCTGTACTGTATCTATAGATAGATGGATAGATATATCTATAGATAGATAGATCTATAGATATGTTTTTCTATCCACCTATAGATCTATCATCTTTTATCTATCTATCTATCTATCTATCTATCTATCTATCTATCTATCTATCTATCTATCTACCATCTATCTATCATCCATCTATTATCTATCTATCTATCTATCTATCTATTATCTATCTGTGTGTGTAAACATTCTTCAATGGAGTATGCAAAATAAGAGGTCGGACAAAAATGACATCACAATTCTTTTTTTTTGTTAAATAATAAATCTTTATTTACCTTACAAAAACGCATACAAATCCACATGAAAATCCGCATCAAAAACGCATTAAAAAAAAAGCATTAAATCCGAGCAGATTTTTACCTGCATTTCCTGCTAAGAGATGCAGATTCTGTGCAGAAAATTCTGCAGGCAAATCTGCATCGTGTGCACATACCCTTAACAGTAAAATCTGCACCATAAGGCTGCGGATCTACAATAAATCCGCAAGTGTGTATCAAAACAAAGTTAACCGATGTAAAAAAAAAAAAAAAATGCGTGGATTTGCAGCGTTTTATTTTCCGCAGCATGTCAACTCTTTGTGCGGATCTGCGTTTCTGCACCCATTGACTTACATTGAGTCGGGCACATCCGCAGGTTTCAAAAAGATCTGCGGTTTTGCTGCGGATGAAACGCTGCGGATCGGGAGGAGGGAAGTGTGTGGGCAGTGACTATGTGCGTATATGGTGTGTACGGAGCACTGCGTGTATGTGTGTGTGTGTGTAAGCAGCCATTGTCTGATGGGACTACTGCTCCCATCCGGCAATGAATGCTCACAGTGACAGCATTGCCGATGATGGGAAAGTAGTACCATCAGACAATGGCTGTGATTAGTAGTAAAAAGAACAAAAAAACATACAGAACATACATTACATACATTTAACATACAGAACATACATATAACATACAACACATAACAGAGTACATACTTACCAAACACCTAGTTCAACGCCCTCGTCTCCTTTAATAAAAATTAAATTAAAAAACCAACCTATACGTACCTTTCCGCCGTAGTCCAGTTATTAACGAGTGTCCCATGACGATGTCTGGTGTAGAACACTGACAGCAGGTGATGTCACTGCTCTACACGGCCTTCACGACGAACTGACAACGGAGGTAATCCTCCGCGATGTATATACCTCCGCCGCTGCCGGGAGAGAGGTCACTTCAGCTCATTCGCTCACCGGCAGCACTGTGTGAGAAAATTCCCACGCAGCATTGCCAGAAAGTGAGAGAATGAACTCAGGTAACCTGTTCACTGATGCACTGCAGGAGAATTACCTCCTGTCAGTGCATCAATGGGAAGCACTATAGAGCAGTGACATCACCCAATGTCACTGTTCTATAGGGGAGATCGTCGTTGGACACGTTATTAATTGGACTGCGTCGGACAGGGAGCATACAGATGGTTTATTATTTTACTTTTTATTACAGGAGACCGAGGGCGTCGCATGGATTAGGCGTGCAATAAAAATATGACAACAATGTTGTGTTTTATTTCATTAAAATACTTTATTCTTATGTGTGCTTTTTTAACCCTTTAATGCTATAAGATTAATAATGGATAGGTGTCTTATTGACGCCTCTCCATTATTAACCGGGCTTAATGTTACCTTACAATACAAAGGTGACATTAACCCCTTACTACCCCATATGCCACCGCTACACGGCAGTGGGAAGAGAGGGGCTAAGTGACGGAATTGGCGTAGCTTACAGATGCACCATTTCTGGGGCGGCTGTGAGCTGGTGTTTGAAACCAGGTAGGGGCCAATATCCATGGCCCCTTCCCAGGCTATGAATATCAACCCGCAGCTGTCTGCGTAGCCTTTCTGGCTGTTCATTACAGGGGGACCCCACGTCATTTTTTTTTTTGGGGGGGGCCCTATTTTAATAGCCAGTAAAGGCTGATATTCATAGCCTAGGAAGGGGACATGGGTATTACCCCCTTCCCAGGCTATATACATCGGCCCCCAGTCGCTGGCTTTCCCTCTCTGGACTTGAAAATTGCGCGGGAGCCCACGCAATTTTTTTTTTACATCTTTTTTTTAAATTAAAACAGATATTGTGTTTAAGGCCAGGGTCACACTTTACGAGAAACTCACACGAGTCTCGCACCTCAATACTCGCACTGCCGCTGGCACTCAGGACCGGAGTGTGCGGCTGCATGTATTTCTATGCAGCTGAACACTCCGGTCCGAGTGCCGGCGGCAGTGCCGGGTATTGAGGTGCGAGACTCGTGAGAGTTTCTCGCAAGTGTGACGCCGGCCTAACGCAGATTTTTTTCTATCGATAGATATGGCATAGATAGATAGATATGGGATAGATAGATAAATATGGGATAGACAGACATGGGATAGATTATAGATAGATATGGGATAGATCTATAGATAGCTAGATAGATAAGGGATAGATCTATAGACAGATAGATCTATAGATATATCTATCTATCCCATATCTATTATCATCTATCTATCTATCGATCTATCTGTGTGTGTAAAGGAGTATGGGTTGGACAAGAAACGATATCACAAATCTTTTTTTTTGCTAAATAACATATCTTTATTTAGCTTACAAAAACGCATACAAATCCACATGAAAAAAACGCACGAAAATCCGCATCAAATCTGCATCTGTGTGTTTTGCCAAAAGGCGCAGATTCTGTGCAGAAAATTCCACAGCCTAATCGGCAATGTGTGCACATACCCTAATATGGGGCGCCTTCCCTTCTAAGCTTTGCACTGTGCCTGAAACGTATTTCCCGATTACATGTAGGGTATTGACAAACTCCGGAGAAACTGTACAACAAACTGTGAGGTCCATTTTTTTCCTATTAGCCCTTATAAGGCTATGTGCACACGTTGCGGAATTGCCATGGAAAT
>VIAB01003238.1:125518-140799 GCA_009801035.1 Oophaga pumilio
TTTTTTGGGTATCTGATTTAGATTTATATATGGATGAGCACTTAGAATTTAGCCTTTTTTGGTTAAGTAAATTTGGGGCTAAAAGCATTTTTTTGCCTGAAAAATGTGATTTTTAATTTTTTTTTTTTATTTTCACAGATCTACGTTGTAAACTTCTGTAAAGCACCTGGAGGTTCAAGGCACTCACCACACATCTAGATACATTCCTTGAGGGGCCTAGTTTCCAAAATGGCATCATTAGTGGGTGGTTTCCACCATTTAGGCACATCAAGAGGGTCTCCAAACGCGACATGGCGTCCGCTAACTATTCTTCCAGCCAATTTTGCATTCAAAAAGTCAAGCGGTGCTCCTTCCTTTCCGAGCCCTGCTGTGCACCCAAACAGTAGTTTTCCCCTACATAAGGGGTGCTGGCATGCCCAGGAGAAATTGCACAACAAACTATGGAGTCCATTTTCTCCTGATACCATTGTGAAAATAAAAAAGTGGGTATAAATTAAAATTTTTGGGAAAGAAGAAGTTAAATGTTCATTTTTTCCTTCAACATTACATTAATTCCAGGGAAGGGGTTAATAAAATTCTTGAATGTGGTTTTAATGGGGCTTGGCAATACCAAATCAATGGGTGTATTATATTGCATTACAAATGCAACACTTCAAAGGGTGGGGGACAGAAGAGACATGATATATGGAGATGGTTGGAGAAAAAAAAAGTGCATAAGATGGAAAAACCCTGTTGTATCTCTGGAATTAAGGAGGTCTACAAATCAACAGAATAAAGCATCCAAAGCTTGCTTTGATTTTCAAGGTATGAGATATAGGTAAAAAATTATTGGACATATCAGGATATCAGGAATATTATCTTCTTTGGCATAATCCAGGTTTGGTGGAGATACAGAAGCTTACGGGCTTCAAAACATGGAAGGATAATGAAATAAGTGTGATGTCCTAATTATTTCAAAATAACATTTAAAAGTTTTGATCAAATTCAAACTGAATTACGGTACTTGCAATTGAGACATGATTTAGGAAAACAAGCACATTTGGTCGATATTAAACTTGAGCAATGTTATTGTCTCCACTAATCTGCTCCAGTCTGAATCTTCCAGAGGTATCATACCTGTTATATAAGAAACTTTTGCCATCATACCTAGATACATTTCCTGTGCAGAAAAATATTTGGCCCCCTGACAGTGGTCCAGGGGGTGGATATTCTGCAACAAACCCCTAAGCAGGCAGTGTCCGAGGGACTGACGCTATCCCAGCTTTTTCTTTTTCATAGAGTCTGTAAAATGCCTAGTCTGTTGCACAAAATTGCAGGTAGACAGGATGCGTTGTGCCCGAAATGCGGGCACATCTTATACATATGATGGAAACATTGAAAACTACTGGAAGGATGTCTTAGATCTTGTGAGAAAAGTTGATAGCACCCAAATACAATCGAAACCTTTAAAGGGAAGGTAAGGTGCCAATAGAAAAAAAAAAAGTTTTCAACAATTGAAAACGTGTAAAAGTATTGATAGTTATGTACTTTTTTATTATTTTGTTTTTAATGAAGTAAAATATGAAAAATTTTAAAAGCTTTGGTATGACTTAAGGGAGGCGGAGCTTAGCGATGGCCGCATCCTAGATGAGCTCCCTGGCCGCCGGGAATAATCTGACCCCATCCCCCAAGCAGGGACACTGAATGGCCGGGATAAGCACCGGACAAGGGTCGTCATCGGAGGACGCAGCTCTCCGGTTACCCCAGAGTCACAGGGCGCAGGCAGCGCAGCACACTACCGAAGGCCCCGGGAGCAGGAGACAGGAGAAAGAGCATGCTACGCAGCTCCTCACAGTTCTGGACAGAGAACGCTCACTGTGACCCCGGACTCAGGGCTTACATACCTGACGGCTGCTGGAGGAGGTAAGCCAACGCCGGAGGTCAGAGCTTGTGGCAGTCCCGGGCTGCGGGCGGTGAGGGTCAGGAGAAAGACCCACGTGGGCTGGCGCCATCTTAGTCCAGGGGAGTAGGCACACAGAGCGCAGGCTGAACAGAGCCTCTCTGCAATACTTCCTGATCTGGAGACAACATGGGCCAGCGTCTGTGAGGTGGAAGGAGAGGGGGGCTGAAGGCATCGGGCTGAAGGAGGTGAGGGAGACTGTAAAGCTGTTCAATATAAAGTGCCTCCTTTTCCTCTTCCCATAAGACATTTGATTGTGAGCAGCAGCACTACCAGCATTTCACTGTAGGGGCAGCGCTTACCATATTTCCTACCTACAAGCCCTCTGATTTTGGTTACAAACACCATCAACTCTAATTGTTTGAGCTAGTTTCAAACTTGATCACTTTAACCCAGGAACCGATGTACTGGTTTTGTGAATAACGACATTGCCGACCTCTTTGCTTACTAATATTGGCACTCAGAATACCATGGATAAATTTGTAGGCAAAAATACTAAAAGTGGCAAGGGCTCCACACGCAATCAGCCTAGCACCCCTCCAACAATAACTGCCACTGACACTAATGGTGAGGACTCGCAATCCATAGCAAAAGCCATCTTAGACCGATTAATGCCCGAAATGGATAATAGACTTGCAGCTTTTCAGTCTTCTTTGGACATGATTGTCTCACAGGTCAATGCTCGGGGATCACGTCTTCACTAAGGATCTTAAGGAAAAGCTAGATAATAAGGAGAAAAATCTCTAGTTTAATGGATAAGATGGATGACCTTGAAAACAGGTCTCAGCACAACAACTTGAGACTGGTGGGCCAAAAATAACTTCGGAATAGTCACAGAAAATGTTAAACATACAACCAACATCTGGAATAATTGCCATTGAGAGAGCCCACAGATTAGGACCTCCCAGAGGAGGGGAAAAAGATAGTCATCTTCAAACTCCTGGACTTTCAGGACAAAGTGCGTATATTGTCGGAATAGAAGTAAACAATCCTTGTCATACAACAATAACAAAATCCTCCTCTTCCAGGACTATTCGGCTGCCTTGGCAGCCAGGCACGGGAGCTTTCAATCCTGCTTGCAAAATTTTAGTGGACAAAAATATTCACTTTGGGCTGCAATATCCTGCGCTTTGGCTTGTCTGGAAAAAATTGGGTCTTTGAGGATCCGGTAAAGGCCCTAAAGTTTTTACAGGGAGAGTTTCAAATGTTGCGGTCGGATCATGGAGATACCTGAACTATTGAAGCCAACTCAGTTTGAACCTAATATGGCGATTTCGCTGTCTATAACTCTTTTTTGTTTCTTTTTCTGGGCATGTTAGCCCTTCAAGTATTGCTCATCCTGCTTTTGAGCAATGCAGCTGTATATGAAAAGTTGAATTTGTTAAAGTTAGTGGGGGTTGTGGTGGGGGTGGGTCTCTGCGTGCACAAACATAATATTATTGGTTTGGGGGGTTTCGCGTCTACTCGCTGGGATGGGCGGAAACCTCATTTACATCTGGTGGAATCTGGGCAATTGTTTCTGCGTATGGGAGTGGGTTGATGACAGACCAAACAATTTTGGAGGGGTCCACGATTCGCTCTCTTCACTGGTGCTCGTGGAATGGTAATGGGTTAAATTCACTGATTAGGCAAAAAAAAAGTTTTGAATTATCTACATAGGGCAAATTTTCATATTATTTTCCCACAAGAAACACATTGGATAAAAGATAATCACCCATCATTTTATAGTAGGAAATATACTGTGTGCTGAGGGATCATACTAAAAAAAAAAACAGCGAGGGGTAGCCATACTGATTAATAAATGCATTAACTATGACATCTTAGATGTGCTGGAGGACCCAATGGGGAGGTTTCCTGTTGTTAAAATTACAAAAGAGGGGACGATCTTTAGTCTGGTTAATATATATACCCCTAATACCCCGGACTCACAATTTAAAGCCAAAATATTGGAAAACATAGCAGGCTGGGACTTATCTCAGATAATTGTGGGTGGCAGCTTCAACAAGGCCCACGACACCTCTATGGACAGATCCAACGGTCAAACACAACAAACAACACAGGAGAGCTGGTTACAATCACTGGTAGACCATTTAGGTCTGATTGACATTTGGAAAGTACAGCACCCATTAGAGCGAGATTTTTCTCACTACTCCCATGTACATGACTCACATGCTAGGACAGACTACTGGCTATTACACTCGTCATTATTATCATCAGTACTGCAGTCGGATATACTAAATATTCACATATCAGACCATGCTCCTGTAACATTTAAATCTAGTCTAAAGAACCCGATATATCGAGAGAAAAGGTGGCGGTTCCCCTCATATATCTATCAGACAGACGACTTCAAAAAATCGGGATCACTGTGACGAGGCAGATCTATTTTGGGCAGCCTCTAAGGCAGTATTAAGGGGTCAAATTATTTCTTACGTCAGCCACAAAAAGAAAAAATTATTGGAACGAACATTGGTAGTGCAGAAAACTAACCCAAGCATACAAAGAAATTAAATCCAACATTACATCACTAACAAAACAGAATCTTCTAGAGGCCAAAGAGGAAACTGATGCATTGGCACATGAGATGGCCCTGTACAATCTAGATTACCAGAAACAAATATTTCAAGTGGGGTAACAAACCAGGGAAGGTACTCACCTCCCTTACGAGGCCAGCAACGAGGATACACAAAATACAACATCATGGCCCTAATCTAATAAAAAATGAGGAGATAGTGAATGAGTTCAGATCTTTCTTTGGAGACCTATATAAATCAGAACCAGAGGGTGAGGGCGAACGCATGAAATACCTACAAAATAACGTGGCACCAAAACTCACTAAGGATCATAGAAAAATTCTTAATTCTCCTATCACTACTGTCGAAATTCTTCAGGTTATCAATACGCTAAAAATAGCTAAGGCCCCTGGCCCAGACGGGTTCAGCAATGAACATTATAAAGTTTTGGGAGTCTCTGTGGCACCTCATCTTTGTGATGTATAAAATAATATAGTGGGAAAGGGACGTCTCCCTGATAGATTTAATGAGGCTGTTATCAATGTTCTTCCCAAACCAGGCAAAAATCACTTGCAGGTCGAGGGGTACAGACCAATTTCATTATTTATTTCTGACGTCAAGATATTTACTAAGATTCTGGCTAACAGAATCCAAAAAATAATTCCAGAATTGATTACACCCCAACAAACAGGATTTGTCTATTGTAAATCCATTACATATAACATTAGAACGGCATTGGGAGCCATATCTTTCAGTAGAGCACATAAATGTAAGCGAACCATTGGGGTCAGCCTGGATGCCAATAAGGCATTCGATAGGGTGGCCTGGGACTATCTTCATGACATACTGGCATTCAGAGGGTTTGGCCCATGGTTCTATGATACTGTTAAAGCGATCTATAGAGATCCGGTGTCCAGGCTGTCCATAAATAACCTTCTGTCGAAGCCCTTTGAGATTCAGCGGGGTACACGCCAGGGTTGCCCGCTGTCTCCTCCGTTATTTAACGTGGCACTGGACCCACTGCTGAGGACTCTCCAAAATCTGTCGGTGTTTGAAGACATAGGGGTTGGAAATACCTCAGTCAAAATTTCAGCTTTTGCTGAGGACATACTTTTGTTCATCGCCAATCCAGCCCAAGCAGTTCCAGTTATAATGGAGGTCATGGGGGATTTTGGCAGATGTTCGGGCTTCAAAATTAATTACAATAAATCTGAGGCCTTGGCACTTTTTGGATCTGGTAGGTTGTCTGACCCTTTGTTCCCATTTCACTGGAGCCAGGAGTCTATTAAATACTTGGGTATTCAGCTCCCTGCGGACCCATCAAATTTATACAGGGTTAATTACAGACCACTAATTTCATCAATAACAAGTCTCAAACTCTTGGAAGCATTTCACATTATCCTTTTCAGGTCGTTGCCACCTTATCAAAATGGTAGCTTTCCCTAAACTGATGTATGCTTTTCAAACGCTTCCAATTCTACTATCTAAAGCAGACCTCTTGTTAAAATATGGCTTTCTGGAAATTTATATGGGGAGAATCAGGAAAGACACATATAGGGCTATCAAAGCTACAGGCATTAAGGGCGGAGGGGGGGAATCAATTTTCCAGATATAGGCAAATATAACTTGGCAGCTAATTTTCGGTACACTATAGACTGGATACGCAGAGTCTCTCATTTTACTAAGGCTAGTTTCACATTTCCGGTGGGCCCCCGGCATTTTGCCGCAGCGCCGCATGTGAAAACCTTTCACACTTCCGGCGGCCAAAATGCGTTTTTTTGCCGGATGGTTTCTGATGCTTGGAGAGATAAGAAACCATCCGGCAAAAACAAAAAACGTTACATGCAGCGTTTTTTCCGGACGCCGCAATGTACATTTGCGCCGCATCCGGACAAAACCGCATGCAACCCATTGACATGCGGCGCCATCCGGCGCTAATGCATGTCAATGCGAAAAAAGCCGCATGCGGCGCATCAGCTTTTCAGATGCGGCGCTGCGGCAAAATGCCGGGGGCGCCGCCAGGCGCCCGCCGGAAATGTGAAAGAGGCCTAATCTAGGCTTAGACCAACAATTATGTCCACATGTCTCGTTGACCGCCTTGTTACATCTGAGCAATGAGAAAATTCCGGATATCATTCAGGATCACCCAACATTATGACAGACAGTTGTGACGTGGAGGCGTTGCAGGAAGCTTTGCAAATTAAATACTAGACTATCCCCATTTCAACCATTTTTAGGTAACCCTTGTTTCTTAAGGGGCTCTCCACCTTCGTCATAGAATTCTCGCAGATCAGGGATGCATTCTGGCAATAGACTTAATAGACCTTAGATTCTCCATGCTAACTTTTGATTCAGCATCACAACGTTTTCCACTGTTTAATAACAACCCTTTTCTATTTCTTCAGGCATGAAGTTTGGTCCAAAAATGTGTTTCTGGTGGAGGAGTAGGTAATGGGGGGAATGGCATGGATAGGTTTCTCAGGAATGCGAGACTACAAGGGGCATCCTCAAGTAGTATATACTCGCTACTACGCAAAAGTTTGTCATGGGAGGGGAGAAACACAAGACCAACGAGATGGTCAAGGGATATGCCGGGCTTAGAGGTGGGCGACTTCCTGGAGGCCACGATAGCACAAAGGAAGATCCTAGCATACAGTAGCTATACTGATATGGCTCTATTGGTCCTACACAGGGCATACATCACCTCTTATATCCAATCTAGGATGTCTCCCTCAACATCTTATTCATGCTCGAAATGCAAAGCATTTAGAGTATTTAGGGAAAATTTTAATGTCATTTTTTTTTATTTTATTTTAAATGTGTTAAGATCTAGCACATTTGATACCATTAAAGGAAGGAGGATAGATGTCTTGTTAATGCATGCGTCTTGGACACATCTCAAAATGGGAATGCAGGTTCTCTGGTTTATGTTACAAGTTACAGATTGATGGGAAGTATATCAACAATTATTTATGTCTGCCGGGTGCGGGCATCACTTGCAGAGCCTGCTAACTAGCGATTATTTATTGATATGGTTTCAGATTACCGTATACGCCTTACTATACTCGCAAATTAGTCAGGAACCTGAAAGATATATGTTTATAAAAATTGTGGTATTTTTCTTCTTGCCCTTTGCTGGATCTGTATTTCATTTATCTTTAATGTTAAAGATATTTGTATTAATAATGTGTACTGCATTAAGTTTGAAAATTCAATAAACAAAGTTATAAAAAAAAAAGCATTGGTATTTTGACTTTTAAACACTAGAGGGAGGAGCTGCTGAAATTTGCCATGAAATCCTATATTAAGACTGCAGTAAATGTGGGCTGAATCTGCTGACGTGTGATGTCTCCCCTCTACTTCACTTCAAGGAATATGTAAAAAAAAAATAACAGGATAAAGTTTAGGATCACAGTGAGGAACCATTTTGTTGGTGACTGCCAGTGATACTGATCAGTACAGTGTTAGGAGGATGGCTGGCAACACCAATTCTGTTAGTTGGTGCTGCTACTATCATAAGCTGGGATTAGCTACGTGGAGTGTCTCACATGCATGATAAGATACGCTTATAGTAACACATGCAGACAGATACAGGGCTAAATGCATTATACTATATGGAGGCCTACTGGGAGTGCATTAAACTATATGGAAGCCTATGGGAAGTGCATTACACTGTATGGAGGCCTATGGAGAGTGAATTATACCATATGGAGGCCTATGGAGAGGGCATTGTACTATATGGAGGCCTATGAGGAGTGCATTATATGGTATAGAGGCCTATGGCGAGTGCATTATTCGGTATAGAATATTTTATATTTTTATTAACAGCACGGTCATCTGCTGAGGTTCTACGGGAGTTTAATGGGGAGTGCATTAAACTATAGGAAGCCTATGAGGAGTGCATTATACTGCATGGAGACCTATGGGGAGTGCATTATACGGTATAGAGGTCTATGGGGAGTGCATTATACTATATGGAGTATTTTATATTTTTAGTAACCGCACGGTCATCTTCTGAGGTTCTACGGGAGTTAATGGGGAGTGCATTAAACTATATGGAGGCCTATGGGGAGTGCATTATATACTGTATGGAGGCCTATGCGGAGCGCATTATACTACATGGTGTTTTTTATATTTTTATTAACAGCATGGTCATCTGCTGAGGTTCTCCTACATCCACTATTAGGGCTCATACTCATCTGCGAGGAAACAGATGAGTACAATTTGATTAAAAAAAATAATGGATTTTACTGTGACCAACGTTAATTTATGATTCCCTACTCATCTGCAATTTTTTTCTCAGCCGAAATTGGACTGAGAAAAAAAACGGAGCATGCTGCGATTATTCTTACATCTTGGATGAGACTCGCCATTGCAAGTCAGTGGGAGCTAGAAAAAAAAAAAATCACACGCCACTCTGACCATGCAATTGCCATCCGATCTTTACACATCAATGTCCTTTGAAAAAAAGCCAGTAATTCATTTGCCATGTACAGTAAAATCACAGTGTGACCCAACAGAAGAGGACAGAATACATAGATACACAAAGAATAGATAGATATAAAGAGGTCAGTGACATATAATTAGTACAGTGCTTGTGTACTGTACAAGCATTTTATTAGTGAATAAATTACTTTCTGAAAATAATGGTGTGGGATCCCCTGAAATTTAATTAACCAGCAGAGGCAAAACGGACAGCTGGGGACTGATGTTTACAGCCTGGGAAGGGGGTAATACACATGGAGCTTCCCAAGCTATCAATATCAGCTCACAGCTGCCGACTTAGCTTTTACTGGTCATTAAAATGGGGTACTCCCCCAAAACAATGACGTAGGGTCCCCTATATATAATAACCAGCAAAAGCTAGTCAGACAGCTATGGGCTGATATTAATAGCCTAGGAAGGGGCCATGAATATTGCCCCCTCTCAGACTAAAAACATCAGCTCTGTTGCCCCACAAATAGCGCATCCATAAGATGCGCCGAATCTGTCACTTAGCTTCGCTCTTTCCACTTGCTCTGATGCTTGGGTAAGTGTGTTGATAATATTGGGTTTGAAGCCACTTTTGTATAGTCAGGTGACGTCAAGCCCAGTAATTAGTAAGCCCCCATTACTAAACCCATAGTGATATTGTATAAAAAAAAAAAAAAAACACACACAAAATAAAGTCCTTTAACTGAAATAATGACACAGACTCCTTTAATGAATCTAATTTAAACCAAACCAGCTATACTCGCATCAACGCCCAGTGCACTAAAGCCAACGTCTCCAGTAACAAAATTAAAATAAACAACCGTATTCCTCATCTGTCCATCGAGAAGATAATAATCCATTTGTCCCGTGACACGTCTAGCTCTGTTACATCTAGATGGCAGGCTACATTGTTACATGATGCGACTATGTATCCTGCCATCCAGCAAAGACTCAGAGCTGCGCGTGCTTGATTAGCTCAGTGTCTCGCTGTGAACTCGTTTCACCTCACTGACGTCAGTAAGTTCACATGCTCTGTGCAGTCAGAAAGGTCCTGTAAGTTCACAGCCAATGAAGGCAGTTCAAATCACTGACGTCAGCTCGAGCGCTGTGTGAAAAGTTATAACAGTGCTCATGCTGATGTGAGTGAGTTGAACCAAGTTCATTGGCTGTGAACTCCCAGGATCTTTCTGACATTTTTGGAGGACCGGAGATTACGCGAGGGAAGATCTTGGGAGATTAGTTCGGAGATGTAAGGAATAGAAAGGTTATGGACGGCTTTTTGGTCAGTGTTAGTAGTTTGAACTGGATACGCTTGGGAATTGGAAGTCAATGAAGGGATTTAGCAAGGGTAGAAAGCAGGAGAGGTGCAAGGAGATGAATTAGTTGGGCAGCAGAGTTGGGGACAGACTGGAGAGGTGCGAGAGTGTTAGAACGTAAGTCACAGAGGAGGATGTTGAAATAGTCGAGGTGGGAGATGATTATGGCATACACAAGCATTTTAGTAGATATAAGGTTGAGGAAAGGACAGATTTTGGAAATATTTTTGAGCTGTAGGCAACAAGAGCTTGGATGTACGGTTTGAAGGACAGTGTAGAGTCAAGGGTTACTCCAAGGCAGTCATTTATTGTGATAGATCAGAAAGAGAAGATCGCAGTGTGGGGTGCACACAACCCCTCAGCAAAGCTTCCCAGAAGCTAAGCATCTAGAAAAAGTAGTTAATCCATGGCAAAGAATTAACATCCATCTTCTCTCTTCACACAGGTACAACTCCATACTTCTGCTTGCTGTCTCATCTGCCGCAATATATTCTAATGGTACAACTCCATACTTCTGCTAGCTGTCTCATCTGCTGCAATATATTCTAATGAACTCCGCTTATTGAATATTTGCTAAAACTCATCAGTATCATTGTACTCAGTACACACTGTTGTATATCCATGGATGGGGGTCACTGTAGATGTTATCTTGGGAAAGGTGTTATAGCATAGAGATAGAGCACGGACTAGGGGCTTTGATCATCTATCCACACTTGGGTGTGTAGAGCAGCTGGTGCTAGTTTATCACAAACCAGCTCCCACAATCCCTCTCACCTGACCCTGCATTGTGGCCTATAAATTTAGAAGCATTCTAAGGGGTGCACGCATCCTCTCAGCAAAGCATCTAAAAAAGCAGTTAATCCATGGAAGTTAGTCAGGGCAGGAGACAGGTAACCCACACTTTGCTCTCCCTTTTAACCATGTGCTTTATTTCTATCCTCCTGTGTTCCCTTGCCATCCACATTCACCGCCCCATCCTCCCACCATCACAACTTATACACATCAGCCCCTCTATACTTCCCTCTCCCACTTACAGCTCCCATACACTTCTCACCTTCCTGAAAAACTTCAGCCCATCTTGCCCAAACACATCGCACACAAAAAACTACTTACAATTCCAATAGTTACCTGCTCTTTATCTTCTTACGTCTACTGATTTCAGGGGACATCTCGCCCAACTCCGGTCCACCATCCCCCAACCTCAACCCCTACTCTACCTCACATTGAAACCTTACTAACATTAGTTGCACTCCTTCATCTCCTTTTAATTGTGCCCTCTGGAATCCACGGTCTGCATGTAACAAACTTCCTTTCCTGCACAGTTACTTTCTGAACACCTCTCTTAATTTGTTGGCCCACACTGAAACCTGGATTCAGGATTCTGATATGGTCTCCCCTGCTGCCATTTCCCATGGTGGCTTACAATTCTACCACTCCCCGAGACCCACAAACAGACCTGGTGGTGGAGTCTGCATACTCCTGTCCCCACAATGCACTTTCTAGGTCATCCCTCCAGTTCCATCACTCTCATTCCCTTCTTTTGAGGTCCACACCATCAGACTCTTCCGTCCCCTCTCCCTCAGAGCAGCGGTCATATATCGGCCCCCAGGTTCACCCACCCAATTCCTTGACCATTTCTCGGCCTGGCTGCCGCACTTCATGTCCTCAGAACTACCAACCATTATCCTGTGAGACTTCAACATCCCCACTTCCACATCTGCATCCCAGCTCCTATCACTAACCACTTCTCTTGGCCTCTCACAGCTCTCAACCTCTGAAAAACACAAAGATGATAAAACCCTTGACCCGATCCTTGTCCGGCTCTGTTCAATCTCCTACCAAAATAACTCACAGCTTCCCCTCTCTGACATTCTCTCCTTCACGCTCACAATTCCTCACCCACTGTCACATTACTGGCGATACTGGACTGGAGGTCAGTGGCCGGAGCAGATGTATACAGGCGACCCGACCGTGGAAAGACTTCTGGAGATGCAGTATATGGCGGTGGTAGTTCGCTATGTCAGCAGATGCAGGAGCCTGCCCGAGCACGGGCCGGCCGGAATCACACACAAGCACCAGGTTCGTTTAGGTGATCAAAGTTCGAGGGAGGAAGAGCAAAGTTTTCACAATAAGCAGGAAGGCGCCAGCAGAACACCTTCCAAACCAGGAGCTCAGATAATGCTTCACTCAGACTGAGCACCACAATATACTCAGCAACAGGAAGCTGCACAGGGCCAGATATATATAGCAAGTCCAATCAGTCTCAATCAGGGTGAGAACAATCAGCAGGGCAGATGATGATCTCTATCCCAGACGAAGTTCATATGGTTTCAGGCGGAAGTTATACAAGTTCCGAATAGCTCCACAGCAAAGGAACAGACTAGCAAGCAATGGTTCACAGGTTCAAATCCTAACAATACTCCCCTCTTAACGGCGGCCTCTGGACGCAATTTGCCCAGGCTTTGCAGGATACCGCTGATGAAATTGTTTAATCAAACGAGGAGCACTGACGTTGCTTACTGGTTCCTATGAATTGTCTTCCGTGTCGTAGCCCTGCCATTTGATTAATTATTGTAAACAATTTCTGTGTATTCGGGAATCCAAGATCTTTTCCACCACAAACTGCTCCTGTCCGTCCACTTCAATTGCATCGGGAGGCGGAGGGGATCATTCTGGAAATGGATTGGCTGTGGCAGCTTTCAACAAAGACACATGAAACACAGGATGAATCTTCATTGATGTTGGTAGCTGTAGACGTACGGCCACTGGACTCACAATCTTACTGATTTTGTATGGTCCCACAAACTTTTGTCCTAATTTAGGAGAAGGAATCTTCAATTTCAAATTCTTAGTGGATAACCACACTCGATCTCCAATCCTAAACGTGGGAGTGGGTCTACGATACCTGTCGGCCGCTTTTTTATATTCTCCTGAGCTTCCTTTAAAGTGTCTTTCAGAACATTCAGATTTTGCTGTAGAAGAGGATTCTTTCTGCGACTGCTGGTATTCATGGTGCCACAGGATGTTTGGGTGATATCCAAGATTTGCAAAAATTGGCGTCTGTTTCATAGAGGCATTCTGTGAATTGTTATATGAAAATTCCGCAAATGGCAGCATATCTACCCAGGCGTCTTGCAGATGGCAAATATAACAACGAAGATACTGCTCCAGCGTCTGATTCGTACGTTTTGTCTGGCCGTTAGATTGCGGATGTAAGCGGTTGACAATCGTACTTTGATGTCTAGCGCTGAGCATAAACTGCGCCAAAATTTAGATGTAAATTGCACACCTCGATCTGAGACAACTTCATCCGGCACTCCGTGGAGACGAAAAACATTGCAAATTATCAGATCAGCTGTATCTTTTTCTGAAGGCAGACCTGAACACGGGATGAAATGCGCTGCTTTCGTAAGTCGATCCACTACTACCAGAATGGATGTCTTTCCCTTAGAATCTGGTAGATCTACTATAAAGTCCATTGAAATCGATCCCCATGGTCATGTTGGGATGGCGAGAGGCTGCAATAGTCCCATAGGGGATGCATGTGGAGTCTTATATCTGGCACAGATGTCACAGGAATTAACGTACTTCCTCACGTCTTCTTGAAAGTTCGGCCACCAAAAGAAACGTGACAAAAACTCCTGCGTTTTCTGTGTCCCTTTGTGTCCTGCAATTTTAGAATCGTGCACTAGTTGTAGAACTTTTAACCGAGCTGCTTCTGGTACATATAGTCGTCGACCATCAGTGCATACTTGATTTTTGAAAAACAGATGCACGTCCCCTGATGGACGTGATAGAAACGAGTCTGTTTCGTATGCTGCTTTCAAATCTTCCAGCAAATCTCCATCATGTATACTCCCAAGATCTTAGTATCTGCCACAATGGGTTTGGGTGTTGTTACAAGGTTAGCCTCGCTTGAAAACATTCGGGATAATGTGTCTGCTTTCTTGTTACAGGAGCCTGGTCGATATGAAATTACAAAGTTGAATTGATTCAACAACAGACTCCAACGGGTCTGCCGAGGAGAGAGGCATTTTGCAGACCTGATAAACTCTAGATTGCGATGATCGGTCAACACCAAAATTTGCTGTGCAGCCCCTTGGAGATGATGTCTCCACTCTTTGAATGCTGATATGATGGCGAGCAATTCTTTATTTCCCACGTCATAGTTCTTTTCGGTAAAGACAAATGTTGTGAGAAAAATGCATATGGATGCAGCAACTTCTTTTCCCCTGTCCTCAGAGAGGATAGCGCCTACCGCACAGTCTGAAGCATCCACCTCGACGATAAAAGCCAATTCAGGGTCAGGATGGCGTAATATGGGAGCCGTTGTGAATTTCCTTTTTAAACAAGAGAACGTTTCTTGCGCTTGGGGTGTCCAGATGAATTTTGCTCCTTTTTTTTGTTAGTTGCGTGATGGGTATCACGATTTCTGAAAAATTCTTAATAAAACGTCTGTAAAAGTTGGTGAACCCCACAAAACGCTGGACTTCTTTCACATTTTTAGGGATAGGCCACTCGGAGATAGCTTGCGTTTTCTTAGCATCAATCCGTAATCCTTGAGGTGAAATGACGTATCCCAAGAACTGAATCTCTTCTTGATGGAATTCACATTTTTCTAATTTAATATACAACGAATTCTCCCTTAACCGTTGTACCACTTGTCTTACGTACGTCTGATGTTCCTCCATAGAGTTTGAAAAAAATCAGGATGTCATCTAGATAAACGGCCATGAACTGATCCAACAGGTCTCGGAAAATATCATTTGCCAGGTGCTGGAAGGTAGATGGAGCATTGGAGAGTCCGAAGGGCATCACTAGGCTTTCAAAGTGTCCGTATCTGGTACGAAAAGCTGTCTTCTATTCATCCCCAGGCTTTATACGTACTAAATTATATGCCCCACGTACAGTACAGACCAAAAGTTTGGACACACCTTCTCATTCAATGATTTTTCTGTAGTTTCATGGCTATGAAAATGGTAGAATCACACTGAAGGCACCCCCACACATCACACCCCCTCCTCCATGCTTCACGGTGGG
>VIAB01003239.1:59635-75647 GCA_009801035.1 Oophaga pumilio
TTGCTGGGGATTCGGGAGTCCTCGTGGGAGTTTGCTGGGGATTCGGGAGTCCTGGTGGGAGTTTGCTGGGAATTCGGGAGTCCTAGAAAAAAGTGGAGTCCGGCTCAACAGTGACAGTCATGAGTAAGACTGCTTACTGCAGTTGAAACTCGTCGACTGGGTCATGACGACCATGAAAATTTTCTTTTGTATGCACTATAATTTCTTTTGAAAAATAAAGAAAAGGAAAATCCAGTCCTGTTGAGCCGGACTCCAATTTTTTCTATTATCCTTGATGTGAGGCCATGGCGAGGCCGGTGTCTGAGCCCCAAGCGGAAGAGCATACAGCAACTGGGTGAGCTGGAGTTTTGGAGTCCTGATGGGGAGATTGCTGGGGATTTGGGAGTCCTGATGGGGAGATTGCTGGAGATTTGGGAGTCCTGATGATGACTTATTGAAAAGGACTGATTGGACATCCCCCTTTAATCCATACTGGATCGGTCACGGTAGTCTTCTTGGAGTTGATTTTTAATGTGTAAGCCGTGCAGCTGCTTTGCTGTTAAAGAAACGCGCTTTCAATTCTATTTTGAGTACAATTAATTGCTAATCAAATCTTCTATTACCCGAGGCTAGACCAGTCTTAAATAGAAATCGGATTAGTACAGTGGAAAGCTTCAGCCGTAGCGATATTCCGTCTGTAAGCGACTTGCTGTCATCATTTCGGTCAACTTTGACTGAGAAACCTCTGCTGGTAAAAGTTCTATTTGTCCTGATTGTGAAATGCTCGCTTCTCGGCCTACATGTAAACACTGCAGCCTGGACATAGCCTCCCAGGTCCTGCTCTGTGTTTGGGTATCTCGGGCCTCCTGAGCGAGCAGGATAAAACCTGCTTATGTCTGACTTTTCGACAAACCTGTTTACTTTGGACATGACGGGTCACGGGTCCGGTCCTATTTATAATACTGTCCTTTTGACCCGTCCCTGGAGATCCATCAATGCCAAAGTAAACGTTCACGGACTCTATGGCTCAGCCTCCTGTTTTGTGGCAAACACATGAACAGTATCTGGTAAAAGTTTTGAGGTCCATTGGCCAAAGTGAATAATCTTCTAGATGTCACACTGCAGAGGGAACCATGAAGAAAGCGGTCTTAGCGCAGGTCTAGTTTTCTGTAGACCCTTTTTTAGCAGTGGAGAGAACATAGTAGTGGCTGTTATGAAGCCAAATGTGCTCTTCTATAATCAGTTGTGGTGGGTGTAGGACCTCACCATCCCAGTGTTATGTTACTTAAGTTCACTTTTAGACCTCTTCTGACATCTTTTCTAGAATACTTATGTTCCCTTTGATTTCAGTGTCATACCTTTCATCGGACCTTGCCATTGGTGACTTCATTTTGGTGATCGGTACTGATCCCAACTTATGGAGCCCTACAGCTCCTGAATTGTTTTAGGGACGTGTCAGAAAATGTCTAAAGCTTAACTTGATGTAATGCACAAAGTCGCTCCTGCCCTGGTCCTTTTTAGTTAAAGCGGTTCCGTCCCCAACTTTCATGATACCTTATTAAAGAGGGCCATAAAGTGGATTTTTTTAAATTTAATCTGACTACATCCTCCAATTGATGATGTTCTGCTAATTCTGGAACCATTGTTTTCTTTTGGGCCCCTCCGTTCCAAAGTTCCAGAGAACTTCCCTGTGGGCCTATTGCTTTTTCTCCTCCGACGCTGGCCAATCAAAACAAGGCCACACCCACAGAGGTCTGCAGCATACGCCTAGTTGTTGAAGGATTCTTTTTTTTTTTTGTAACCTAAGGGCATAATCTTGGAAAGGAAGGGCGTAGATATAAGAAAACCCTTTCAGAATTGATGGAGCAGCACCAATTGGAGGAGGTACTCAGTTTAAAGGGGTTGTCCAATACTAGGACAACCCCCTTCTTGAACTAAATGTTTGGCCCCAATAAAAAAAAAACACTATACTCCTCTCCTGTCGCCGTCCAGCAATGTCGGCACTCACTCTCTCCCCAAAGCTCTATGGCCTGGATATAGATCTCCCTGAGATCTGCCTCCAGAGCTTATTTTATATAAAAGGAGGAGTTACCAGTGTGAGACATGTAATGACTGACAGTCTGCGCTCTGTTGAACAGATTAGTATAGTTTTTGTTTTTTTTTAGTAGAGATGAGCACAAAGACCTGCGCTACCTTGGTACTGCGTAACAGCCGGGAGCGAGCAGTGCAGACTTCTTCAGTCGGCCTGTGCACCTTTTGCGATTACTAGACCCCCCTTTATGTGATAATTATACTGACGTGAATGGTAGACCATGGTAGGGAAAGTCATTTCCCTCATCTTTAGCTTTTACTGTTGAACAAAATAATGTAGCCATTTATTAAAAATAAAATAATTGCTGTTATTGTGAACAGTTAAGCGAGTTGAAGATGAAATGATCTCTAAAAGGTTTAAAGTTAAAGATGACACATTTCCTTTGTATTTTAGGCAAATAAAATACATATCAATTTCAAAAAGGAAAATGAGCCAATGCAAAAGTTTGGGCAGCTTCATTGATTAATACCTGATGGCACCCCGTTTTGCAAGTATCACAGCTTGTAAATCCTTTTGTAGCCAGCCAAATTTATATCAATTCTTGTTTGAGGGATTTTCATCCATTCTTCCTTGGAGAATTTTTCTAGTTCTGTGAGATTCCTGGGACGTCTTGCATGCACTGCTATTTTGACGTCTATCCACAGATTTTCAATGATGCTCAGATCAGGGGACTGTGAGGGCCATTGTAAAACCTTCATCTTGCGCCTTTTGAGGTTATCTATTGTGGATTTTGACGTGTGCTTAGGATTATTATCCATTTGTACGAGGTAGAAGCCATCCGGTTTTCAACTTCAGCTTTGTTACAAATACTGTTATGTTTGTATCAAGAATGTGTGGAAATTTAATTGGATTCGTTCTTCCCTCTACCTGTGAAATGTTCACCATGCCATTAGCTGCAATACAACCCCAATGCTTGATTGATCCACCCCCATGCTTAATGGTTGGCGAAAAGTTTTTTTCCTGAAATTCTGTTCCCTTTTTTCTCCACACATACCTTTGATCATTGTGGCCAAAGAGTTCTATTTTAACCTCATCAGTCCACAGGACTTGTTTCCAAAATGCATCAGGCTTGTTTAAATGTTCTTTTTCATGCTCCTGACGTTGAATTTTTTTGTTGAGGACGCAGGAGAGGTTTTCTGCTGATGACTGTTCTATAAAGGCCATATTTGTGCAAGTGTCTCTGAACAGTAGAACAACGTACCACAACTCCAGAGTCTGCTAAATCTTTCTGAAGGTATTTTGCAGTCAAGCGGAAGTTTTGATTTGCTTCTATTGCAATCCTAGAAGCAGCTCTCACTGAAATTTTGCTTGGTCTTCCAGATCTTATCTTGACCCCCACTGTTCCTGTTATCTGCCATTTCTTAATTCCATTTCAAACTGAGGAAAGGACAAATTGAAAACACTTTGCCATCTTCCTATAGCCTTCTCCTGCTTTGTGGGCCTCCACCATTTTCATTTTCAGATTGCTGGGCAGCTGCTTAGAAGAACCCATGGCTGCTGCAGTTGTGATGACACGTGAGCCTGGCTCCCAATCAGCGGTGGCGTGTGTCTCCGCCTTCGCACAAATTGAACATGGAGTGGAAGTGAGAGAGCAGCCACAGCCCTGACTTCCACTTCATATTAAATTAGTCTGAAGGCGGGACAGTGACGCCAGCGCCGATTGGGCAGCGGGCTCACGTCATCACAACCGCACGAGCCATGGGCCCATAAGTGCCGGCACCGGTGGTGAGTATAGGCTTTATTTTATCGGGGCTGAGTGTGGGGAATGAGAACGGATTATCCTAGAAGTGGACAACCCCTTTAACTGTTCACAATAACAGAAGTTTTGGCCTGGAGTGCCCACACGTTTAGGTTGTATATCTCAAGCATTTCCCTTGTTCATGCTAAACATGCATCACAAATTGACTGAAATGTTCAGTTTAATGCAGAATTACAATATAGAAGTGTATTTTTGGCATACTTACATACTGGGCACACTATTTCCATATTCCATACACTTTAGTGGAAAGTTCTTGTGCGTGCCCTGCAAAATTTCTAGTCGTTTCCATCCCTGTGTTTGCTCCACAGATGGCTACAACTAGTCATAGGTTTCTGGTGATCATTTCTGGTCACAGGTCTCAGACCCTACTATTTATGCCAGAGTACAATATAGGTATTTGTGCTTAAATACCCCTTTTTTGGCCATGTGGGAATCGTTTTTGCTGTCTGAATAACACATGTATAGTATTTACTCTGCATCTGTTTTGCTCGCTGAAAGGAGCCTAAAAACTCTACCACTGTAATAACACTTAGGTTGGTAAAAGTTAAGATAAAGCCCCATTTGTCCCAGAGAATCTTTGTGGTTTATGGATTAGCATGGCTACACAGAGATGAATGGTTCTCTGTGGAGAAGAATGCATCTACATGTTCGTAGCTGCCCCATAATTACCCACATTATGCCAAGGCGCTGTGATTGAGGATAGTAATGACAGTGTATGATCATACCTGAGCTATAGAAATGTTGTAGTATTTAAGCATGCAAAGTAGCTCAGCGCAGACGGCACTGTTTCTGGCTTTTCACCCCTCATCAGTACAGAGAAGGGTACTAGTTTGGTTGAAGCATTATTTTGAAAATAATGAGTTTGATCTGTTACATGAGGTTTATTATCTTGTCTAAGCCATTGCATTCCTCCAAGCAGTACTCTGCTTTGTGCTGATGAGAGGCAAAAAAGCTGAAACAGCTCTGTCTACAGATGGGTCTCTGGCTTGACTGGTTTCAGTTACTTTGCATATTGATTAATCATTGAGCATTGCCTTGAAAATAAATCCCCCCCACCCCCAATACACTTTAAATAGCTGTTTGCCAAGTAATGGTTCTGCTGGTAGCTATTTTGAACGACTGTCTCGTACACAGCGGAGGACTCCCATGTTCTCTATGAGAGAGCCATTTCCAGATTCCTCCATCACCGGTTTGTCTCTAGATAACAAAAGGATTGGCAGTCCAAAATCAGACATGCCGAATCCTTAACTCCCTCTATCGGAGAGAGGAGTGGGGGGCATGCACTTAGATGGTCAGTTGAACCCTTCGATATTGGTGGCTTTGGCCGATGTTAGTCTAACATCTATGGTGGACTTTGGTCTCCATATGGCATCTGATCTCGTTGATGAGACTCTGTATCCCCCTGAGCTTTCATTCTATGAGTTTTCTCATATTGCCCACCGAGTACTAGTAGTTAACTTTGCAAAGATGAGACAGCGGGCAATTTTCGTAAGATTGTTGTTGTTTTTTTTTTTATCGGATCCCCCTCTTTTGCCACGGCTTTCTTTTCCGGCATGGAGGCTGCAGTGTTCAGTATAGATTGTATTTTCTAACATGAAATCAGGAAGGAAGAAGTGAAATGACTGAGCGCCTTCAGACTGTGATGTGTTTTTAAGGAACTTGCAGACAAGCAGATTTGGCTGTGGATACTGCATGCAACGACGTGTGCAAAATGACATCACCTTTATTCCAACGTCCTCTGCAATCCCGGCAGCTCTGTGAGTGGATAAAAAGACATCAATCCTCGGGTTTATCTGGTTTACAGATGGCCCCTAATCCTAAAATGTGTGCGTACAATGGAGGCAGACGTGCGGCTACTATGGGGGCCCTTGCAGTGTGGGGCGCTAACCATGTGGCACCTTCTACAGATCCTACAGTGAATTTGTGGAATTGGCTAAATATTTCATAAAGGGTGTGAAAAACCGCCGCACGTTGCCCCGCCTGATGTCACTAATACGTCAGGGGTCACGTGGTGCAGTCTCCCCACTTTCACCATCTTGACATTCAGCACCCCCTGTCGGTGCGTAATGTCAGCTGGGCACAGTTTTACACACACCCCGTGTCCACAGGGGCCCAGGGAGGCATGGAGTCTTAGAGAGGGTGGCCCACGCGATTGTTTGTTTGTGTGGCACAACACTCGCTCACAACCCTAACCGGCTGAGAAACCTCTTTCACTTGCACCAGTGAAACAGAGCTTTAGGCCAGCCCGGTACCACTGACACCAGTTTCTTGTTAGATATAAGCCCGGTCCGTTAACGGGATTATATCGGGCCAGAAACCAGCCCCGGTAACATGGAAAGCTAAACCAAGAACACGGATGTGTGGATTGAGATAAAACAGCACCTCAAGGTTAAATTATATATTTAATCGCCATAAGGGCACACTAGACAAAAAACAGTATATTCAATAGATTTACATATACGATGGTCAGATATGTAATTACAGGTGGTAGTACAAAAGATATAAGCGGATGATAGAAAAGTCATTTACCAGTTGGATGTTAGGCCTTGGTGTTGCGCAGCCACATGGAAGGTGTGGGTGCCAGCGGTTTTCAGTTTCTTCCAATATGATATGACTGCGTGACTTGCCTTAGAAGAGAACAGTGGGCAACAGCCTCGCACGAGCAATTAACCCCTTGGTTGGTCACTCCCTTTCCTTCCTCCGGGATGGTTCTAGTTTCCCTCTCCTTGGGTCTGGTAGCTGAAACTCCAAAACCTATGATGGATCGTAACTTCTCAATAGACGGTCATAGAGAGGTGGTTTTGGCGCCATCAAAAACAGCCAGACCACCGTTGCGCTTGGAGACCAAACACTGCTTCACTACCTTGCTTCTACTTGCCGTTCTATCCCCACCCTGTAGTGCTAGAACGGTTCGAGACCGTGGCAGGAGTTTTTCCCCTTCCCGAGATCTTGAAAATGCAATCGGTGTGTGGCTAGGAGGTACAATAGCTCCTCATGAAATTATGGCTCACGTTTGTCTGGGAGGTTTCTTTGAAGCAGTTAGGCAGCTTGGGCTCCCAACTGGGGTTTGCCTTGCCAGAAAAGCTTAAAACCCCCGTCATACTAAGCGAGATCGCTAGCGAGATCGCTGCTGAGTCACAAGTTTGACACGTAGCAGCGACCAGGCCCCTGCTGTGAAATCGCTAGTCGTGTCGGAATGGCCTGGACCTTTTTCTGATCGTTGAGGTCCCGCTGGGTAGCATGCATCGGTTTGTTTGACACCTTTTACCAGCGATCTTGTTAGCGACTCAGCACTGAGACACATAGGAGACACATCGTTACACAGATCACTACGGGTCGCCGATCGTTGCTGCGTCGTTGGGAAGATCTGACTATTTGGCATCTCACTAGCGACAACATAGAGACGCAGCAACGATCCCTGCCAGGTCGTATCGTTGTCGGGATCGCTGTTGCGTCGCTAAGTGTAACGGTACCCTAAATCCCAATTAGGCTGCTAGGGGTGTTAGTTTTAACACTTGAGGCTTTCAAAGCTGGACCACCTGCTGAGCCAGGTGTACTGTCACAGTCTGAAGGAGGTTTGCAGCGAAGCTGCAGGAGAAATGTAGTAGTTCCTGAGTGCCATTTAAATGATTATTCTTCTAGGTAATACCCAAACGACCGGAGAACCTAGAACAGTGACTCATGAAGGAGGTTCCTGTGCAAGAGACCCCCTCTGCATAATATCTACGGTATATGCTTCTATAGAACATATTGACAGGAGTCGTCTTCATTAGCTGGCCCCTAAGGGTATGTTTCCATGGTCCGTATTGCCGGCGCTTTGCACGCAGCGGACCCCCTTTCTACGCGCGGTGATTCCGCAAGTGTTCTATAAAGACACGCCGCATGTCCGGATTCGTGGGTGTGTCACCCGCGTTTTAGTACCCATTGTGGAGACGGGATTTCTTCAAATCCCCCCCAGTATGCTGTAACATCTGGATGCTGCGGATTAAACGCTGCGGCTGTATGCAACGTCCAGTCCGCAGCTAATCCGGATGTATTCCGGACCATGGAAACATACCCTTAAAAGATCATGGGGTGTGGTGGTAGTGATCCCCACCAGAAGATGGCCCTCCCCAGTGGCAATGAGGAATCTCCACCATTTTAGCCTTACCCTTTTACCTGCAGCAATTTTCTTTTAAATGAAATATTATTCGTAGTCCCGGTCTACATAGTGGCGTACATACATGGCAGTCGCTAATGCAATGTTTAAAAATAAATGATTAGAATAAATCACATTTATCTTCCTGTATGACTAGCTTATTATCGAATTAATGCTTTATTGTTATTTGTTCCTTCTGTAGATTTCCTCACATCCCAATAACCTCCAATGGAGCATATTCAGGGAGCATGGATGAAGCTCAGCAATGGGTTTGGTCTGAAGGACTCTGTATTTGATGGACCTAGCTGCATGTCACCGACCATTATGCAGCCGTTCGGGTATCAGCGGAGGTCATCGGATGATGGAAAGCTTGGTGACCCCTCTAAGGCGAGCAGTACTATCCGAGTCTACCTTCCTAATAAGCAGAGGACTGTTGTAAGTACTGAGTTATTGTGGGGTTGTCCTATTGAGATAAAACATGTCCAAATGCCCTCTGTGGGCACATGGACCTCAGAGGGGGGATTGCCTTGGGACCACTTCTGTGAGAGGAGAGGCGGATATTCACCCATCCATAGTTTCCAGTCCTGGTGCGTAATGCCATTCATGGAGCGGCCATGGGTCTCCTGACCCGAATTCCACAGTTTCTTAGCTATATAGGATTCTGTAGAATTTTGGGCTGGAAACCCGCCACCGCTCCATGTACAGGCTGTAAAACACAGACGTCTGAATCTGGCCTCCGAGAGGTCCGCTACATGGAAAAATCTCTGATTCATTATGGCTTCCCAGGCAAAATCTACTGTTTTCAGGAGACCACGGATTTAAATCTGTCAGCAGGTGTATGCTCTGTAAATTGAGATATAGGGACATAGCCCCAATTCCAACCATTTTATCATTTACTCTACTGGGTGCAGCAGTCGTAATAGAATCACAGCTTTCTCAGCTACAGATCTAGCAGAGCTCTGAATGCTGTGCTCTGTACCGCCCCGCCCACATCACTGATTGGATGCTGTGTACACTGTATAGTGACAGAAAGCTGCTAATCAGTGATGGGGGCGTGGTTGGACTAAGAGGCACGAGACCCCTAGTCTTGTAGTGATAATCTCCTGCTGATAAAACACTGACTGTATTGAAACAGCAACACAAAGCCCAGTAAGTGACACACTTCTGAAATCAGAGTCTCAGCCTCCACATCATACTGCTCTCCGATTACATAGCACAAACCTGCTGATTCCCTTATCTGTGGATTGATAAAGATATTTTTTACTATAGAAGTTTTTCCAGGACATGCAAATAAGATGCCAAGAAGACCTGTAAGAACACAGTCCTATAACCTTTTTTTTTTTTTTTTTTATATCTACTTGTCTTGACTTGTATTGTAGGCAAAATAACAGGTGGCTGCTGCTATGGCCACAAGGTCACCAAAACAGATATTCATTTGTCGATTTGGAAAGTTTAGCGGCCTTAAAGGGAAACTCCAGTGAAATCCAGACGCTTCCTGAATTCCATCACTTTTTTTTCTTTTGACTCTCTTCATATTCCTCTTGAATTTGTCCATATCTTTTGCAAGGCGGCAGTGTATACCTTCATCTGGTGAGACCCGATCTCCATCATTGTGTGGTCAGCCGCCCGAAATAAGGCCGTTATCGAGCGTCCGTGAAACGTGGACCAGACCCAGCGGCGGGCAGGGAGGTTATTGGGATGCAGGAACAGTCCGTGTTTCGTGAATGTTTGAGAGTTTAATGTTCTCTGTTCCCATCCAAAGAGAAAATGTTCCTGGTTCTGATTTATGGAGTCCAATCGAGGAAAGATTTTGAAAAGTCACAAGTGATGAATTGGGATCAGGCGAGCTTATGAAAAATCATCCAATTTTCCAATTGTCACCTGTGTGTCCATATCATACATCCGTGTAACATCGATATGTTGACGCATTTTTAAAATGCACGTTATCAATGTGTCCGTAAAGATTGGATGCAATATGGATGTGTTCCGTATGGGATACTTTATTTTATTTTATTTTGCGCACCCGTAAACTTCAGCAGGTTTTCTCACCCGATATATGGAAGAGAATGGTGCGTGCTGCGATTTTATTATTTGTTGTTTTTCTTTCTTTACATGAATACTTGGCCAATGAGAAAAAAATTATCCCTATTGAATGACCTCGATCAGAGCGCTCTCCGATCTTCACCCGTCCGTATAACACGCGCTCTCGTGATCAGGAAATCTGTGCCCAGAATGACAGAGGGAAAAAAAATGTTCAAAATCAAGTAAAGTTAATAACAAAAAAAAATGCCCAAATTAAATAATGAGGCGTAAATATTAAATGTCTTGGAACAATTTTTGCTCCAGAAAAAAAAGACACCAAAGCCGTGAAGAATTGTCCCTTTAGACTTTGCTTCTAGGCTAGAATATCTTCCTAGTATGGTGCCACGTGGCACATGCAGTGCCTGCGAAGGTTTGAGACTTGGTATATAGCTCGTCACTTGGAAAATTTCCAGTAAACTGTTTTGCATAAGACTAATTGAGGCCAAATTCTGGATTCTTTAAATTCCTCCCTAAAAGGAGATCTGAAATTGCGGTAAAAATATGAAGAAATATTTGGGAGAGGTAATTGTGACAGCCTTCTCTCCGCAGGCTCAGCCCGCGGTGGATTACTGGCTTTGTGGCGTTGGCACACGTGTCATGCATGATCCCTATATTTGGGTGTGAAGTAATGATCACGGCGATGGCTAAGCCGCCTGACTTACCTGTTGCTCCGCATTGCTGTGCGGATTCTGTCCATACATAAGTGAATGATGATACATTGTGTTGCTGAGGCTACGGTATGATGATGGGAAAAGGAATTTCGACCCTGCGTTAATTTGACGGTTTATATGATAAAGTAGTGGCAGGAATGCTGATGTGTTCACACCCGTCTCGTGTACTAATCTTTTTTTATTTTTTAATTTCCCCATCTTCTCTACTTTGCATTAAAAGCAGCACATTTTTTTCTTGCTTAAAGATGTATTCCCATCTCCAAGATCCTATACCAATATGTAGTAGGTGTAATAATGATAATATTAGAAATGTAGTATAGTTCTTCTGATTCGCTATGTCTTTCCTCATGTGCAGGGCATTGCAGGACCTTAGTTATCCATGGTAACGACCACTGATATAGTGACAGCTAGTTGCTAGTGGTCGTAACCTTGGATACCTAAGGTCCTGCAATGCCTGCACATGAGGAAAGAGGTTTTGTCTCTCCTGAAAAAAAAAAAAAAAGAGGATCAGCTGCTGAAATACGAACGGTAGATCCTTTCTCTCCTACATGATTTCTCATACACCTCAAATGGTTGGCGGATCCAGCCAAAATCAGTGGGTTTAGGTAATGTGTATAGGGGGCTCTACAGATTTCGGCCTTCCTTTCTGTGGGAAACACAAGCTCTCCAATGCTGAATCTCTTTATATCTCTCCATTCTTCTCTGGCGGAACGGAGAAGAATTGTAGACCATGATCTGAGACCTAATATCCTTTATAACATGAATCTCCAAGTCTTCTCTGGTGCTGCATCAGTTCTCTGGAATGCGCTTTCCCAGACATTTAGTTAAAAGGGTCTTTCCCATCTTTGCCTTTTACGGTTGAGACAGGAATGTAGGGATTAATTTTCAGAGGCAGGAGTTTGGACTTCATGTGGGTTAGTGGGGGTGTTAGATGAGCTACACCAGATTTTTTTTTTCCTAACTCCCTTAGAAGTGAATTGGAGTGTAGCACAGTGAATATTGAATTTTCGAGCCTTGTTTGCAAATTTGTAAACTCTGCTGACGTGCACACCTGCTTAATTTTTGGCTATTTCTACGTTTTTTTTGGCCACTAAGTGTAATGCCGGCTAATGCTTGTATCATTGAGAACACATGCCCTGGTGACGTGTTGCTGTATGTGTGCGGTATAGTGGTGTGTGGGTGCACGAGCAGACGGCTGCTCCCGGGGTATTGCACCTGTTTATTGGTGAGATCAATTGTCGGGGATTTCTTCCCTGGAAATCCCTGTTCTACACGTGTCGGTTTTGGTTCCTCATCATCTTCATTTTCTAGTACATGTGGTCTGTAAACTACTTTAGTTATGTATTGTGTATTTTATTTTTAGTGCATTTTTGTATATGACGGCATAAGAAATAATTTGCCATGCCAGCGTACTGCCAACTGGATGATTGCCGGTAACTTGCTGGCCTTACACATTGGAAAGTTGATTTTGCAGGATAGAACTACCTGGTGTAGGGGGCTTCTGAGGCAGGGGTCTGGAGGCTCAAGGAGGTCTGAACTTGCTCCACTTTAATGGGGTTTGGGAAGAAAATTGGATTAAGTTTTTAGTGATGAGCGAGCGAGCTGGGATAAGGTGTTATCTGAGCATGCTGTGGTGCTAGCAGAGTGTCTTAGGCGTGCTCGAAAAACATTGAGTCCTGCAGCTGCATGTCTCATGGCTTTTCAACAGCCGCAACACATGCAGGGATTGCCTAACAGCCGCGTGAACTCCCAAGTTCTTAAAGACGTTCTACTCTCCATTGGGACGTCCGTCTTCACGTCAGGATCGTGATCCCTGGGCTCCTGATGCTTGACAATGTCAGGGCTTGAGCGCTATCTTCATCACCCCCTTACATGCCGCGGTCAGTCCTGTCCATAACATGTAAGGAGTTTGACAGATGGACATTGCTGAAATTACCGTTGTCCAGTAGACGTTCCGTCCCAGTAGCTTCACTGCCAGTTGTGTGCCCAACACAGGTCATTAAAGGGGCTGGCTTAGCAAGTGAGCAGTCAGCCAGCCTCCTTCACACACCGGTCCAGCCTCACGTCGGTAAAGGAAACGTTTTCTTGTGTCAAGTGCAGGATTGTAAGCGAAGCTGCTGAGATCTAGGATGGAGGGAGCACCAGATGCCTGGAGCACCCCTTTAATACAACAGTCCTTTGTTCATTTTGGAGATTAACCCTGCAGACGTGTCCGGTAGAGCCTTATTCTCCACTTACTATTCGCATAAACATGCATGCCCAAGAAAGCAGAACTTGCATGTTTACGGTGTTCTTGTGCAAGACTATAATATCTGTGTACGTCTAGTTTTTTTCTTGGCCGACTCCAAAAATTTGAGACGCCACGTTTGTGAATTTTGATTTGTTCGTAGCTGAAATATGGGACATTTGATCTGATTTTCTGCCTACAAGAGCGCACTGCTCAGCTTCCTCTGTGCTAGTGGCAGTGAGCTTCTTACGGTTGACAGTTCTGACTAGCGGCATCGTCATGCTACTGTTCTCCTGGATCCAACTACCCCACCGACTTCAGAGCTGCTCATTCAAGCTGTAGAGCAAATAGCTTGCAAGCACACCCTATTTGCCTAGGAAACTGCCCGTTCTTCTAGCAGAGGTGGCCGGCAGCCTAGGCAATGAGCATTCAACTATTGAAGTAAAAATCTCTTCTTCTTGAGCACAGAGAGGATTTTTAATATGAGGTCAATTTGCAAAGTTGCATTTTTTTTTGGAAGCACTTTGCAATTTTAAGCATTCAAAAAAGTTGCGTTTTTCACGTCGCAGTTCACACTGTGGAGGTTGGGAACCGATCTGCTCTTCACTTCTGGGTTATTTTTTCGCTTTGCACATTCTTCGCCAGCGGCCTGTGCATGATGTGAAATCGTTATCATCCGAGGTACGTACGTGTGCTATGCCCTCCTCTCGCCAATCTTTCTTTGGATCTGTCCCAAAAATGAGCGATGACAGAAAGATGGAGAATTTCGCTGTCAATGGCCTGCAGTGTGCTCCACGCAAAGCCGCACGCTGACTTTCCAGATATGTCGTCCAAGATAAATATTAGTGAAAGCATAACTTGGATCCAAATAAGAAAAATCCACGTCTGCATAACTGCCATCTAACAGCATTAAGAATAACAAACACATGACTGATCTAAGAGAACATGGCCGCCCCCAATAATGTATGGATCCCCCTTATGCTGAAACTTGACACAAAATTGAAGTATTATTTATTGTCTCATTCAGTGACTTTTATTGTCAAAGTCGAGTAATCCAGAATTTTTCTCCAATTTAATTCTGTCAGTGATGACATTTAATAGGAGGAAAAGAACATCTTACAATTTCTTAGAATGACTTATTTTTTTTATGTATTATTTAGCCAAATCTTGGGTCCCCCCCATCCCATCTTGCACCGTCAGGAGGGCCGGGGTGGCCACCTATGTTTAGCCTCTCTCCATTCATTTCTGGGCAAGTTCTAAAAACTGCAAAAACGCGCTTGCTCAGCTCTTTTTAGAACCTCCATAGAAGTAGATGGAGATGTGCAGCCTCCTCTCCGCTTCATCTATCTGACATTTATAGCTCATCCATTCCCAGATTTCATTTTAGACCTTTTGGGAGAAATAGGTCAGCTGGTTTTTGCTATGAAATCCGAAATGTGGGGGATGAGACCTTGATTCCAGCGATGTGTCACTTACTGAGCTGTGTGTTGCCATTTCAGAAAAATCAGTGGTTTTATCAGCAGGAGATTATCATTACAGGACTAGGTGTCTGCTGCCTCCTGATCCAACCACGTCCCCAGCACTGATTAACCACTTCCTGGCTATGCACAGAGTGTATGACTATGCAGCAGAGAAAATTGTGATAGTTTACTTGGTGCAGTAGTTGTGATGCAATCAGTTTTCTCTGCTGCAGATCTAGCAGAGCTCTGTTTATAACCCCGCCCACACCACTGATTGGCCACTTCCTGACTATACATATTGTATAGTTACAGAAAGCAGCCAATCAGTGGTGGAGGCGTGGTTGGACTAGTAGGCTCAAGACACCTAGTCCTGTAGTGATAATCTGCTGATAAAACACTGATTTTTCTGAAACTGCAACACACAGCCTAGTAAGTGACATATCGCTGAAATTGGGATTACTGCCCCTACATCCCCATGGTGCTCTGATTACATACCAAAAACCTGCTAACATATTCCCTTTAACCCTCAAAATACAAATAATGAGGTTTAACACACCATAGGGTGTAAGAGTTACCAGTGCTGTACTGGAATAGTACATTCGAGTCTTGGAAATCGTAACCCTTCCCTCAGATTAGAGGCCAATCTGATGCTTTGAATTCAAGCCTCAGACCATTCTTGGCATCCAAGGATTCAAGAGGGGATTGATCCAGTCAGGACTCCATGATAGAAGTTCCGTAAGAAAACCACTATGGGGTTATCCATCTGTGGGGAACATTTTTTTTTTCTTGTCTATTGTGTATTTTTGGCTAAAAATCATTTTTTTAAAATCAGGTTAGCGAGGATTGAGTTAACTGAGAATCCATCAGTGAGCTCATTCTGACTGTCCAATGGGAGAGTTCTTTTTTTTTATTTTTTTTTTAAACTGATTTATAACCACATAACACATCAAAGTCAAATGTGCAGTGAAACAAAGAGCCTGGAAAAGCCAAATGGTGCAATTTTTTTTAATGAAGATGAATGCTTTCTTGCAGGTCAATGTGCGGAGCGGCATGAGTTTACACGACTGTCTGATGAAGGCGTTGAAGGTGCGCGGCCTCCAGCCCGAGTGTTGTGCTGTTTTCCGTCTTATATTAGATCCTAAAGGGTAAGAAGCTGATTATAAGTACAGGATTGTTTTGTTTTTTACTATGTAGTAACTTTTTTATCTTTTGCTGGTTTATGCTATGCACTGGAAAGTCTTTGATGTTTTCACTTTTTAATAATCCTGAATTAAAAAAACACGCCGGATTAACTCTTAAATATTGGCTTAGACTTAAATCCGCAAACTTTGACACCGGTAACGAAGCCTCGAAATGCGTTAGCTATGGTTACATTCACACTTGTGTCCTAACGGAGCCATGACGGCTATGACTACCCTTCTGAGTATTTTCTCCGGGACCAGAAATAATGATGGGTGTAGTAGTAGCTTTATTGGAGGTTGCGTTCCGGAAGTCTAATTGATCGCCCGTCAGCCACTTTAGCCGTCTCTCCCGTGTACTGGAGCGCGCCTGTGCTGCCTATTAGAAAGCTCAGACTTCTGCGCTTTATTTATTTGCTTGTTTTA
>VIAB01003239.1:79354-99153 GCA_009801035.1 Oophaga pumilio
AGAAGAATTATCTGGGTAAAAAGGCAAAATGAGCAATTGTAAGTCCACATTGCTATATAATATGATGACTGCAATATAGTAAGAGGAAAAAGTCTGTGATGGAAGGAGAAGGGCTTCTTTAAGGAACGCAGATACCTTTCACAGCATTTGGCCAACAATACTGCTCCAGTAAGAGCAATATGGTCACATGTAGGATTCTACACGTGTTTTCAATGGGGAGAGGGGAGTAAGCTGCTGCAGGATACCGCTGTCTGGAAGAAAGTGATGATTCTTCTTGGCATTCCTTGGCATTAATTGTCGAGGGAGAGTCAGGTGGCCCATGCAGTCACTACTGACCTTGGCTCCAGATTGTAGTCCCAAATTCTCCACAAAGACCTACATGGTTCTTTCCATGCACCGACTCATTGCACTTTAACTTTGGTGCGGTCTGTGGTCGTAAGTCAGCAGAGAGGAGCTCCGAAAATGGCAGATAAGATTTATAGTAGAGGAGGACGATGTCACATCATCACGGTATACGAGAGGTCTTTTGGGTTCCAGACTGGTTCATTATTGCCCAACGCGTTTCGGCATCAGAATGGTTCTTTATAAAATGTTTAATTTTTCCCCATAAGACCAACAGAACATGCTCGCTGACTGATTCTCAGGTAACTCATTCTGAAGCTAACAATAGACTGCAACACAGAGGCTGTAGGAGACAAACTGTGCAAAACTTTTAAAGCGGACCAAATTTTTCATGTTGAAAGGGCCCCACAATGTAATGGCTGCAGAGTGGAATAAAATGTGTATGATGCTCTGAGGTCTCCTCCTAGGGCTGTTTCCAAGCTATTTCAAGCTCTTTAACACCGTCTAGGTAATGTCAGTGATCTCCATGTACACGGCTATGGGTAAATCTTAAGTAAACCGGCAACAAAATGACTGTATTATTGTCCGTCAATCACACACTAATCTGCACTGCTGTGCTGTCGCACACTACCTGTATTGTTTTATTCAGTGTTTTACGGCTTTCTCTCCCCATTTCTGTGACTAATCTGTGAGCTCTGACGTCCTCTCGCTATCCAGATTCACCATAAATGGCTGCTGCATTCCCTGCCTCTGCTTTTATACAGGCTCTCCTGCTTATTTTCGTTCTACCATGTGATATAATGACTGCAATTGAGATACTAAGTTTTTTTTTGTTTTTTTTTTCTCTGCCACTTCAGTAAAAAAAAATTTTCTAAAAATTCGACTTGCATCATCTCAAATCAATATGTTAAAGGCTTTAGCTGATCTGCATTTTTTTTTTTTCAGGTACGCAAGACCTTCTTGAAGTTGGCCTTCTGTGACATCTGCCAGAAATTTCTTTTGAACGGTTTCCGGTGTCAGACATGTGGGTACAAGTTTCACGAGCACTGCAGTACCAAGGTCCCGACCATGTGCGTGGACTGGAGCAACATCCGGCAGTTACTGTGAGTGAGTGGGGCGCTGGGCGCACTCCTTCTAGTATCGGCTTCATGATGGCGCGGCTCGGAAACTGTCCGTCCTCCTAATGGGATGAGTAGAAATTCCGGTACTTGGGAAACATCTGGATGAACCAGTTTATTCTATTTTTAAACAAAGTTATTATTGTAAAATGAAATGACAGCGGGATGAGCAAAAGGGCATAAACACGGCCTCCGTCCAACTCATTACCGGAGGCTTTCATCATGCTGGGATAGAAAGGAGGCCAGCGCCGCTCGTACCGCGAATGTAAATAATTAGCTCATTAATTTCTATCACATGTTCACCACTCCATCAGACTTAGTGGATTCTGTCATCAGTCCCTGTTTATCTTTTTGTTTAACCCTGTCTACTCGAAGACCACCCAGACCTCCGTGTAAATCGTGTGTCAACTCAAAAGCCATCTCCACCATAAAAAAAAAATAATAAAAAGCTTCTTTAAATATAAGCTCCCCAGTTTTTTGCTCCTCAGTGAGTGTGAAAGTCTTGACTGTAGTCCTGCCCCAACTGTGTCACTTAGTAGGCTGCTTGCAGTACTAGCAGTTCTCTGAATGCTGAGCTCTGTCTAAATCCCGCCCACATCACTGATTGGAGCTGTGTACACTGTGCACAAGCAGAAAGCTGCCAATCAGTGGTGGGGGCGGAGTTACACAGAACAGAAGGACTACACGGCACCAGACACCTAGTCCTCTATTAATGAACTCCTGCTGATAAGTGAGTTTATCAAAACTACAGAAAGCAGCCCAATAAGTTACATAGTACTGGAATCTAGGTCTGTCATGCTGATTAAGTGGGAAAAACCTGGTGAAATAATCCCTTTAAATAAAGTCATGTAGAGGAGCTTTAGAAGCTGTTCTGTAATCTATGGGATGGGTGAAGGTAGATAAAAAAAATAGTCTGACGATTTTATTAAAACTACCAAAAATGTGATACTAACCAAAGAGATGTTTACCTATTATTTGTCACTGTATTGTGTGTTGTTGTTTTTTCTCCATTTTATTTTTTCAGTAACTCGAAACGCGTAGGGCTAAAGTTCTCTCTCACGCTATGGCGCTGTGTTTTATCTCTTAGCAGATTGTTTCCTAACCCAAATAATCTAGATGGCAGCACGCCTTCATTACCATCGATGAGACGGATGCGAGAATCAGTCCGTGGCCCCTCAAGGTACATTAACTTCATTTCTGCACGTGATTGCTAGTAAGCACGGCGATTTTAGATCTATTTTGGCCATAATTCTTCTGTACATAGAATAATACTGTTTATATTGCATTATTGGCACATTTATAACCTACTCTTAAAGTCACGGGGCCCGATTCATTATTGTACTTGGGTACGTTTTTTGAGCAGTTGGTGTTTTGTGCATTTTTCAATTATTTGCACCAAATTCATTTTTACATTGGTACGTTTTTTTTAAGTCTTTTATGTGTCCACCTATTTTTTTAAAAAAAAAAAATTTAAGTTTATTTTTACAAATGTTTTCGCCTTTTGCCACAAACGTGCTACTGTCCCCCTCCAGTTAATTTTTGCATATAAAAAGTCCCAAAAACAGTGAATAAAAGACAAATTTTGATGTGTGAACATATTCTCCTGCCATCAGTTTCTGGGGAAGGTTTTTAGCATCCGTTACTTCCTGCCGGTCATGTTGGCTCCCTTGTCGTTTTCTTCACGGGTCCGGTAACCTAGAGGGTCTTCTCTTCCCACAGTGAGACGACTCCTTCGTCAGTCTTCTATGTTTCCTGGGGATAAAAAAAATAAATAAATAACAAGTATGCGGATTAGGTTTCCTTAAGAAAAAACGAAACGGTCTCTAGTGCCCCCTGTTGGTGTGCAGGTTGCTAGAATCCGTCCTTGTGGTCATTTGGTCATTCTGCGTGTCGTTTTCTTTTCATCCAGCTCCCAGCACAGATATTCTACACCTCACGCCTTCAACTTCACAACGCCCAGTCCATCATCAGAGTGCTCCCTTTCTCAGAGACAGAGGTCCACGTCCACCCCCAACGTCCACATGGTCAGCACCACGCTGCCCGTGGACAGCAGAATGATAGAGGTAATACTACTTTTTCTCCCATTTCTTACGTGGCATTCAAGTTGGTACTGCATAGAGTATCTATAATATAAATATTAATATGAAGACATGGCTGTTTTGCTCCATAAAATATTACTTTTAAAGGTGCTAAGAAATAAAAGAATGGTGGCAGTGTGCGTCGTGATTCCCCGTGCTTGTGTGCGTTCACGTGTCTGCATATTTGTGATTTGCACACTTGTGGTCCTGTGCCGACTAGACTTGTTCTGTTCTGTTGACAGAAGGCGCGTCAGACTAGTTGGCATGTGACCGCACACACTGGGAATCCTGACAGTGAGCATATTGCTCACCGACATGATTTGGCTACGGGGTATCTTACACTAAAGTCTGACACTTACTTTTATGTAGCACCTTCTGTTTTTCTTACTTTCATCTTTTATTTCCTCTGACCAGAATAACTGGCTCAATACTTCTCCAAGGTCCAGATCCAGACGTTTTTGTCTGTGGGGCAGAGTAGGTATTTGCGGCTTTGGTTCTTGTAGTGTCGCTCGGGATTGAACTTCTGTGACGTTCTGGTCTTGGTTAATAGCTTGTTTGTGTCATTTCTAATCATGGCCGTGTCTGAACGTTTTGCCAACTGGAGACTTTGTTTTTGGCGCCGGAGAAGCCAACCCAGCCGAGTAATGTCTGTGTCCGACCTGTTGCAGTATCACGTTTGGACTGACCCGTTTTTCGGTTCTCCGCTCGTTGAAGCTCTCCGGTCTTGTTTTGCACGATATACCGTTCCAAATACATCCCATAATATGGCGAGGAGGATAAACGTGACCGAGCCTTCTACTACTACAGCATGCGGTGTGCAGCATCTAACCTGAGCTGTTTAACAAAAAAGGAGTTTAAAGAACATGTGGCGCCGTCAGTATTTTTTTTTCCCCCCTCAGAATTAGCACAATTGCAAGTTTGCTATTGTAAAGTTTAGGCTAACCTCTTGGAAGAACGTCACCTAAACCACTAAAGTGAAAGAAATGTCAAAGTAACATTGTGAGCTGGTGCGTTTTGAAGCATTATGATATATTTTTAGAAAAAGTTTTGTAGTTTTATTTATTTATTTTTTTTTACATTTTTGTAAATTGTAAATGATTTTGAGTCGTTGGCGTTCTTCATTTCTACAAGCGCCGGTGCCGCGCTGCATGCCGTTCTTGTTGCCAGCTAACCGACCTCCTCCGTTTGCTGTCCTCTCGTGGACTTGCATTGATAACTCCGTACTTTGTGTTTCAGGATGCAGTAAGGACACATAGTGAATCAGGTAAGAGAATCCTTGCCTATTTATGATTGGGGCTTTTTTTTGTTTTTTTTTCCTGTGTTGCGCTAATCTTTTTTTCCTTTTCATCGTCAGGGAGCCCAAATAACATGAGTCCGACAGGATGGTCCCAATCCAAAACTCCAGCTCCGACGCATAGAGAGAAATCTGCGGTGTCCAGCAGCCAGGAGAAAAATAAAATAGTGAGTGGTTTTGGGAAGCTTTGGACATGTTTGTAAAATAACATAAGTGTCATTGTAGCTGCCATGAGGATCCAGGTGTGAACTGGATTGTAAGATGATGGCCCTAGTGTTCGGGGGCGGCCCTAGTGTTCGGAGGCGGCCCTAGTGTGCGGGGGCGGCCCTAGTGCAGGCAGCACCAGTAATCGAGTCTACCAATTTATGGAGGTGATCAGATATAGAGTTGCCAAAGTCACAAATGTAATATTGTTTATTTTTACAGCGCTCCCGCGGTCAAAGAGATTCCAGTTACTACTGGGAAATAGAGGCAAGCGAGGTAATGCTGTCCTCCAGAATAGGATCAGGATCGTTTGGGACCGTATACAAAGGCAAATGGCACGGTAAGCATCCAATGAGTTCTTGAAAAAAAAAGTTTTTACAAAAAAAAAATTACAATTTTTCATTTGCCGCAACACTGCCATCAAAATGCAATAAGAAACAATCAAAACATCATATCTATCTCCACAATCGTATCAATAAAAATTCCAGCATGCCACGCAAACAAAAAAAATTGTCCTCAAACTGCTCCGCAAACCAAAATGTGATAACGTTACGGGTCTCCTGAAAATGGTGACACAAGCACATTTTCTTTATTTATTTTTTTTAAAACGTATTTCCAATATTTTTTTCACAACCTAAACTATAAAATAAAAGTATGTTGGCATAAAATATATATTCTTTTTTCCCCGTAAGTTTAGTATTGTCGGAACTGTACTGACCTGAAAATTCAGAAGATACCGGGTCATTTTGCAAAAAAACGCACAAACCCTTCAAATAAAAAAAAAAAACAGCAAAATTGCGGAGTGAAGGGGAGTAAGAAAAAGGGAAAGAGGGGCTAAGGAGACGCTTTTGTTACCTTTTTCTATTTGTATTGCGAATTTAGCCCAAAAGTATTGTTAACCCTCCAGTTACTCAGTTTACTGTGAGTTTTATTTTTTTAAGAATTGTGAATCTTTGTTTTTTATTATTCATATTTCCATAACACTATGTATATAAAATAGTATTTAGAAGTCTTGCAGTTTTCGCACTGACCAGTAAGTCTAATATTAGTCTCAAACTTCCCGTTACCAACAGAAGACTTTTCAGCAGTTTTGTTATCACCACAGACAGGACTAAAATTACATCACCTGTATACATAACTGAGAACACTGGAGACACCATTCAGAATAGGTTCTATCACAGCTCGCCTCCTCCTCCTCTCTTTACCCAAATTGGAGCATGAGCAGTGAATATTTGTACACTAGTGGGAAGGGTTGGATCCGGTCTATGTTCATGTGGCTGCTGAAAAGCACAGTGGGGCCGTTTCGTCAAGAATAACATGACGCACTATCAAGCTATTCCAGTGTTCCGGAAATAAAATTTGCTGAATTCGTCAAGAAGCGCACATCACTTAATGATCTCGGCGCCTCTTCAAAATGATGTGCGCTGTGCCAGAAATCCTACTCTAGTCAGTGACTGGAGTAGCGTTTCTGATGTACGAAGCGGCTTCATTTTTGATGAATGCGATGGGCATCCCACCAAGCTTTGCCCATTTCATTGGAGCCCATTCAGAGACTTTGGCCATCGGGACATGAAAAATCAAAACAAAATTCCAATTTATAATCAATAAAACTTGGGCCCAGACCAAAACGCGTTGGAACAGCAAATGGATTTTTATACGTTACTTGTAGGGTTAGAGGAGTTGTCCACTACTTGGAAAACTCCTTTTTAAATGACGTAGTCCCCATTGTAAAATAATAATAAATAAAATATATATACTCCAAACCTGCACCAGCCACTTTCTATAAATTTCCGCCCCGGGGTTCACATGACATTGACATGCAAGCCCTGCAGCCAATCAAACAGCTGTTATTGGTCATCTTTCGCTCGCAGAGGGAAGTGTCAGTAAGTAGAGAACCCCTTTTAAATGCTGAACTGCCAAGCTGAATCGCTGTTGCCAGTGTCTGTCATGTTGTATGGCTGAGGTCACGTCCGCAGCGCTGCAGCCAATCAGTTAGCACAAGAGCTTGTCCATCAACTATAGCAGAGCCGCCATGCTCAGTTTTTGGTTGCAGCACTGCAGACTGTAAGGGGCACCTTTTGCACAGGTGGAGACTCTGCAATGGACCTGGAGAGAGTGAGTAAGGCACTACGTAAGGCACTTGCATATGTTCAAAGCTTTTTATACTGCCCCAGGTTCTTATTGTGCCGCTCGTACAGGTGGCAGAAGAACGTGACTGCAAAGTGATCTGGAGGTGAATTAATGTGCGCTGTCTGAAGCGTGACGGCCGTCCACATTCACGCTTTAATCACGGCGGCGTGTGTATCGTCAGAGCACCAATAACTTACAGGTGGAGAAGTCATGCGTGTCCAAACTCCTCATCCCAGATCAACTGTTCATTGTAAGGGACGTCATCGCCGCGCAGACACAGGCTTCTCTGTGCTTCCCACCCGCAGACGACTAACAGATGTTACAAGGAAATCGTCGGCCAAGAAGCCTCCTCAGGAACAGCTGTGGACGCGGATGTATACGAGGCTTGGACTGGTTCAGGACAAGCACAACATCTCATGGAAACCACACAGCGCCTGCTGGTCGGAGGAGTCCTCCTTTATGGAGGAGCAACATTTTTAGCAGCAGAAGCGGAGTGTGCTGATCTTGTAGGAGGCAGTGACCTGTCCACTCATGAGAGGTGATCCATCCTAGATATATACTAGAGTGCTCAACGCACATAGACTGCCATAGTTCTTGTCAGTGTGAGTCTTGTTTGCACCGGATAATGCACTGCCGAGAATGATTTTTTTATTTTTTTTTGCATGGCGCTAAAGATCATTTCACCCGATCATCAGATGATCCGCAGCCTGGTCTTAACACTCGTTCGTTTTTTTTTTTAATGTAAATAGGGTCTTTAGTTCATCCTTCATAGCCAAGGGCCCGGTGCACCGCTCTGCTCCCTCAATTACCATCCTCCATACATTCCCTTATGGTGATGGACAGCGCTCGCTTTGATCTAAATTCCCACAGTCACTGCAGTGCGCGCGCTCATTGCTGTGTGATTCTGTGTGCAGTGAGCGTCCACTACACACGAGAGCGAGCGCACACTGACATTTGCACGGATTCTCATACCCCTGTCCTGTCGGCATCGGCCGCCCGCTGCTTTGTGATCATTAGGCTGAAGAAGCATAGTTTACGCAAAATGTCTGTCACCTCTTTATGTGACGACCTCAATAAAGTGCCGCTGTTTTCACCTACTGGTGGTGAGTGCAGGTTTCATTTTGCTTTTTTTGCACTAAATTTTGTAATCCCATGTGCAGCGAGCGGCCGGTGCTCATAGGATAGGGATGAGAACTCTGCCCTGCACACCGACACTGTGTCTGGGCTCTCAGTTACTGCAGTGTTGGTGTGTGCAAGGGTCGGGATTTAGATCAGGCAGCGCTCCGAAGCAGTCAATCACTGTAAAAGGAGCAGCAGAGGATGTTACCTAATTGAAGGGGTGGAACAGTGCACCGAGCCCTTGGCCACGCCAAGGGTTCAACAAGGACCCTTCATTTACATATCTAATACGTTTTTTGCATAAAAGTAAATTACTAAAATCTTGACTACCAGTATGGTTTTTATAGGGCTGTTTCCCTATATGAATGTCTAAATAGTTAAATTTCTGTTTTGGGGGGGTGACGGGCTACCATTAAGGAATTATCCGTCTGCTTCCGTATCGGGGAGGTGAGCAGCAGCGGTGGCATCACTTCTAGAGATACCTGCAAGGACGTGTGCGTGATCAGCGGATATTGTACACCTGTCCTTGTTCCTATGTGTATGACAGGCGCCCCACGCCTGCTGATCAGATTAACCTGTTAATGACCCTATACTCTTCATTGGTCGCAATATGGCTTCTGTGATTTCTTTGAATAGATTCACTCGTGATCGTCTCTCTCACAAATGAACGTAGCCCTCAAGGTAAAGAAAAAGGTTGTGCGCCACTTGTCTTATATAATCGGATTTTGGAAGCAGCTGCAGTTATTTCTGTTACTTTTACCTTGTCTGGTTTGTCTCGTTCCTGCTGATATTTGCCGCGTCCCCCATCCAGTTACATAGTTGTGCTTCTTCGCATACACAGAAAAGTAAAAAGTTTTGGCCGATGACTGTAACTTTGGGTGTTGCCTTCGAAGTGGGAATTACATCATACACATTCAGACTTGACGAGGAAATGGAGAACCTGACGACCGTTCCAGCGGACACATTAACTCCGTGTCTGCTCCGCCTCAAAAACCTTTGTGCATCGGAATCAATGGTGATAGAAGAGTGAAAAATGTTTAATAGGCGGACAAATGTATGGAGATGCCTGATGGATGTGATCACAGGTGATAGGATGACCTACGTAAAAGTGGAAGGGAAAATGGTCCACATTGATAAAACCCTCCTAAGTCTTTGGACACACATTATGGTGCATTAAAGGGTCCCTCCTAAATAAACTTTGTAGGGATCTGATTTTCGGCAGCCTGTGATTCTCCTTTTCCCGCCTGCTGGCGCTCTGTACATGTTCAGAAACCCCCACAACGCTGTAACTGAAGGCCGCGATTAAGGGGGTGACTTTAGTCGGCTAACACCTGCCTGCTGTGAGAGGGGAGAGAGAGCGTCTGGTGGTCCTGTTGATTTGTCCTAAATTGTGTGAATTAAAAGGAGTTATCTGGTGACAAGTCTGATAACTTAATGATCGGTCAGGGTCCGACCACCGGGAACCGCGCAGATCCGCTGAACGGGGAACTTTTATCCCCATTGCAAAACTCATCAGCACATGGTTGACCGCCGCTTTGTTCTTTATGGGGCTTCGCTCTGCTTTTTCCAGCAGCCCCTTGGAGAATGAGTGGAGCGGCGGTTGGACATGCGCACTGCTGCTCCATAAAAAATGGTCCCCTTTCTGCTGATTGGTGAGGGTCCGACCACAGGGATCTGCAGTCTGCACCGATCAGCAAGTTGTCACCGGAGAACCCCCTTGAAATCACATAATACTGGTTACAAATTAATAGAAATGGGAAGGTTTGTCTTTGTGACCCATTCAGACATCGGTGCAAAGTGGTCCGAGTTCAGACCGTAGTGCACGGACTGGCTGCAGGTCTCCTGACCCAAGCATGACAACCACATAGAGATACAAGAGGCTGTCACGCTCGGGTCAGGAGACCCGCAGTCAGTCCGTGCAGTAGCGGTCCATTCTCAGGCTGGTTTGCATGGATATCTGCATGGGCCCTTACAAAATCAAATGTGCAAAATGTTTAAGACCACCATAAACAGTAGAGTTCAGCCAAACTGCTGGTTTTCACAAGATCGGCCAACCATAATGTGTATGGGGGGGGCCTTGTGACAAGTTATGTGGCAGGACATAAATAATTGGGTGGTTGGACTTCAATTGCCTGATCCTTTTGTTCTGCTGGCAGATAGCCCGATGCTGGATGACTCCGCTCTCCCCATAGAGGAATACTCGGCCGGACTGAGCCAAACGTTCATCTGTACGAGGAGTCTGGATAGATTGCGGTTTCCCACAACCATTTTCCATTGTGTATGGCCATTTTTAGGCTGTAAACATCAGTCCTTCTCTTCTACCCCCCAGTATTGGACCTCAGCAGATCCCCCACCTATTTCACCACTGTCTGTTTCTGCTGCTCCGTAACTACAGCCTGTACTCTGCTTATAGATCTGCAACATGTCAGTGCCCGGTGGTGTTCCCACGGAGAGTGATGATACAATAACAACATACAATTTTATCATAACCTTCATATAAGTAGAACGAGGCAAACGAGGAGGTTCCTGATTAGTAAGAGAAAAAAAAATCCATTTGCCCGTCACCTAATCGGAATGTAGTCTAATGCCGCTCTGTACAAAATTGCTCTCGTTTTTTGTAATTTAATTAGGTTTTTATATTAATATTCCAGATCGATCTCGCACACTTGGCATTCAGGAGGGGTGATAAGATGTCGAGAAATTCTGCATAAAAACTCCGCTTGTTTTGCTTCATTTGCACGGCGGTGAAAGTACCGACCAAGAAATTGGCCAATTCTTGAATTCATGATGCGGCTAGTGAAGCGCGGCCAAAATATGCAGTTTTATAAGAAAGGACGTTTTGAGGGTATGAAGCTTGTGACATCAGTCAGATTTGTGTCTTAAATATATAAACCTTGAACGCAATGATCCTCTGGCCTCGGCTTCTATGTAATTTGCCAAAAATACCGAGATGTGACAGTAAACAGTGGCCGGATAATAACAGGCTGGAGAGAAGCTGGGGCACTGGTTAACTGTTTCTGGTCTAGAAGGAAGAAGTTATCTGGGCAGATAACTTCTTCAAGTTTTTTTTTATCCTAAATATATGTATTTGGAGTTAAAAATAAGTTTTGCATTAAAACATTTTCACTGTTTTCCCTCCGTAGTCTCCATGTGTCATTGCCTATTACTAGCTGCAGAATGAGTTAACTGGGAGTCCGTAAGTGAGCTTGTTGTGACCATCTTACCCCCGAGCGTTTGTAACTCAGAGAGTGATTTATGGGTTAGTCCCTGTGACCTAAAAAAGAAATGATCCAAAATCGAGAAGTGTTGTCGGGCTGACCGAATCTGTATCGCTGGCTTAGATTATTCTATCCTCATTTATTCTTCTCTCTTTCAGGGGACGTGGCGGTAAAAATCCTCAAAGTTACAGATCCAACCCCTGAACAGTTGCAGGCCTTTAGAAATGAAGTTGCCGTTCTCAGGTGAGTACACTGAAAATTGTTAAAGCCCCCCATGCCCATTAGGTAATAGTTGGTGTAGCTTTCTCATATCCGACAGTCTGTGTGGGGCCTCCTGACCTTTCCCCGACAAATGATGTCCAAGGGTCGCACAGTTTAATTTCAACACCAGATCCTTTTCTTAAGAGATAAAGCTGCTGCCAGAGCTGTTTGGCAGCGGCTTTTTCCACTCTCCCTTTGAAAACCTGTGAACGTTCAGCCGAGACGATTGTCTATGTGTATGGTGGAGACGGGAGAGATGGGTATTTGCCAACTGAGAACTCTGCCTGTTTTGTTTTACCATTCGTTGCTCTCCCCAACTTATGGCAGTGCCTCTTGCAGAAGACTACAGAAGCTCAAGTGGTCCCCCCTACTCCGTTAGACAGCATTCCTTATTACGTTGCAATATCTCTAATATTAAACTCCATAATACAGTATCTAATGTAGCATCCCTCAAAAAATGATCTATTGGGTTTACACAGAATAAAAAAAAATAATTCTATGCCTCCATAAGAAATCATAGCCATACAGGCATGCCCAAATCTGTGCACTGTACTCACTTGTGAGTTTTACCCATTATTTTCTGGGTAATCTCATGTATTTTCCCTTCTTATATTCAGAAGCATTATCTATGTACTTCGATGTTTCCTGTGCAGTCTCTCTACATGGCTGGTAATAAATCTGAAGAGAAGAGGGCCCAATACTGACCCCTGTGATACCCCCATTAGTACTGTTAATGCAGTAGAGGGCCCAATACTGACCCCTGTGATACCCCATTAGTACTGTTAATGCAATTCACGATTTTTCACCACTGAGAGTTTTTTTCCTACTTACTTTCTCCCTGTGCATACATATTGATTTTATGTTTCATCTTTATATGTGCTATGAAAAAAAATATATATATGACACCCAATATACGCAAACTTACACTGATGTGGAGGTATACATTTTTTTATTGACATAATCCCATTTAGCCTCCTATATAGCGCTCTATAAATGTAGATCAGATATGTAATATTTTATACGGCTTACCTGGGATCTAACAATTTTTTTTTTTGTACTCCTTACAGAAAAACGCGGCACGTGAATATCTTACTTTTCATGGGTTACATGACAAAAGAAAACCTGGCCATCGTCACTCAGTGGTGTGAGGGCAGCAGCCTGTACAAACATCTGCATGTACAGGAGACCAAATTCCAGATGTTCCAGCTGATAGACATCGCCAGACAGACGGCACAAGGCATGGAGTAAGTATTCCCACAGACCGTCCTGCTGGGACCAGCGATCTCTCCTGCCTGTGAGCACTACACCTCCCAACATGCCCCAAGCACGATCGTATGGGAGTTGTTGTTTTAAGGGAGATCCAGAGGCGGTCGAGCACTGCCGTGGTGATTAGCCATTTCTTAACCAGAGGCGGACATATCATTGGTGGAGCCTGGGGCCCAAGAGGTCAGGGGCCCATTTATTGTCCTTACACAGGGGCCACTTTTGTCTGCCGGTGCCACACACTTTATGGCACATCCATACGACACTCAATTTCTACAAATTTTCTCCAGTGGGAAAATCTGCTGCAGAACTCGCTAAATATTGCGGATTTTATTTTGCAGATTTGCTGTAACTTTCACTCTTTTGTATGTTGTGTATTAAAGGTGAATTTATGCTGCAGTTTTAATACACATCACATGGGTGCAACATGCTGCAGAATTTCCTCCCATAAATCCCGGGGCGGACGTATCATTGGTGCAACTTGTGAAACTGCACAGGGGCCCAAGAGGTGAGGGGGCCACATCTACCTCCAAAGCCGGGGGGAATTGTGCATTATGATGAGCTATTGGACTGCACAGGGGCCTTATACTGTCTATATACATAGGGCCCTTATACTGTCTATATACATAGGGCCCTTATACTGTTTATATACATAGGGCCCTTATCCTGTTTATGCACAGGGGCCCTTATCCTGTTTATGCACAGGGGCCCTTATCCTGTTCATGCACAGGGGCCCTTTTACTGTTTATGCACAGGGGCCTTATACTGTTTATATACACAGGGCCCTTATACTGTATATATACATAGGGCCCTTATACTGTTTATGCACAGGGGCCCTTATCCTGCTTATATACATAGGGCCCTTTTGTGCATAATTCCCCCGCCTGTTTGCTCCGTGGGAACTCACCCTCGCAGCTCTGGGATCCGAGTTCTCGGTGAAGACATTTCTTGATATTCTTGCTTGACGGCTCCTCGTGTTTTCTGCCAAGCAGGATATTTGCTGATTATGAGCGGAGCGCCGGCTTTGCTCGGTGTGTGCCAGCAGGCAGGCGACGTGTCGGAGCTTGTGTGCTCACAGTACAAGCGGTATAAAGGCACAATCCAGGCGGTGCAATAACGTGTACAACCGTCCGACAGTTTGTGGAGGACAAGTCAGGTTATCCCTTTTATTTGCATTCTTTCTTTCTTTCTTTGATGTTTAATAGCCCTTTGTTCTCTTGCAGCTATTTACATGCAAAGAACATTATCCACAGAGACATGAAGTCAAACAGTATCCTTTACTGGAGCGAAACGTCATTTCACCTGTGTCAGGGGGTAAAGGCTCCCCTGAAGAAGTGCAGCACTGCTGGCCGGAGCTGTGAGCCACTCCATAATCCTGTAGTCTCCCCCGCCTCTGATTTCTGTACATTTCTATCCAAAGAGGTTTTGCTTTTAACGCTTTAAAAGGGAATGTGTCGTCAGAAAATTGAATGAGATTTCTGTTACCGGTATACCCTGTCAGAGGCCTCTCACCCAGCCAAATCCGATCTCCTGCTTTGCACTGATGAGGGGCAAACACCCCCGAAACATGTTTCTGGTTTGGTTCTTATCATAAGTCATGTGGCAGGTCACATTAAAGGGTCGATTTTGACTATTCGTAATGCTACATCCTCGTTTTCCATCCCATGGCCGTATGATGGCTTGTTTTTTTTGTGGGACGAGTTGTAGTCTTGAACGACGCCATTCATTCTAATTTACTGAAAAAAAGAGGTGAAGTGGTAAAAAAAAACAAAAAACACAATTTTATTTTTTGGGGGTTTTGTTTTTAGATCGTTCTTTTTGCGGTAACAATCTCTCTACAATGGGACTTTTCTGGTCGGTTCAATTTTCGGAGATAAGGAATAATTGTATATTTTGATGGATTGTTTATTTTACGGATTCATCTATATCAAATGTAATTTTATTATTTAATGGACAGACGACACATTCTCTTTAAGTGATTCCTAATGGACACAGCGCTAAAATTAATTCCCTAAGTACTAATGTTGGGCAATGTATGGGGGCGTCATTGCTTCCGTACAACCCAAACATCCTGCTACTAAAGCTGCTCGCATTGCAGTAGCTTAGGTATCCATGGTTACGTCCACTCAAACAGTGACAGTTGCTAGTGGTCGTAACCTTGGATACCTAAGCTACTGCAATGCCTGCACATGGGGTAAGCGACAGGTTATCCGGAGAACTATGCTACATTTCTAATTGAAGGTATTTGCCAATATTATTATTACTACACCTACTACATATTGGGATAGGATCTTGGAGATGGGAATACCTCTTTAAGGAAAATACAGGATTTATTCAATTGCATTATTATTGAAAAATTGTATTATGATATTTTACAAGTTAGGAAAAAAAAATCATCAGTTTTCTGATGAAATTTGGCCATTTTTTTTATTTTAAATTCCCTTGTGTGAACTTGGCTTTACAATATGGCCAGCTGTACTCTGGGCCTTGCCATCTGCAGATTTTCCATGTAAAAGTGGGAAGTTGCTTATTACTGACAGTCCTGGAGTGAACCTGTGAGCCGCAGCGCGTCGAGGTTGTGTGCTGATCCTTTACTGTGACACAGACATCTTTCTGCATGAAGGATTGACCGTGAAAATCGGTGATTTTGGTCTGGCCACGGTCAAGTCTCGGTGGAGCGGTTCTCAGCAGGTGGAGCAGCCGACTGGATCGATCCTGTGGATGGTAAGTTGTGGCGATATCGCACACAGCGGCTGTGCGGTGCCGATTTGTTTCATGGCTCCTCGTGTGTCGGCCTCACCGCCAGCTGCACTACCGCCGGATACTTGGTGCGATTGATGTAACGTCTGGACAGCCCTAGTCAGAATGAGGATTGCATTGTAGGACTTCATCTCGACGTGAAGAGTTTGATGTTAATCGCAGAAGGTGTAAATATGGTGGCATGTAACAAGGTGTCCGGTTTGTCACTGCATTTCTGAAATCGGCACACCAGCGCTCCCACAGTCCCCACCGCTCGGTCACAGGTTCTGCGATTCCAGTGATGTGTCACTTACTGGGCTGCTTGTTGTAGTTTTGATAAAATCACTGTTTTACATTCTGCAGAGCTCTGAATGCTGAGCTCTTTATAACCCTGCCTACAACACTGATACACTGTGCGTAGGCAGAAAACTGCTAATCGGCAGTGGGTTATACAGAGCTCATGAATATAGAGGACTATATGGCAGCAGGGTTACTAGGCCTGTAGTGATAATCTCCTGCTAAGGGATTTTTTTTTAATCAAAACTACAGTAAGCAGCCCAGTAAGTGACACATGTCTGGAATCAAGGTCTTTGCCCCTACATTTTGCTGTGCTCAGATTAGCAGGCAAAAAGCTGGTGACCGATCCCTTAGTACTGCGTTACTTAGGCTTGTGTGTTCAGTTTGTCTTCGCTATTGAGCCTCTTCACAGGTCGCTCGCTGAGATTTCTATGTTGCCTCCTTAGGCTCCGGAGGTGATCCGAATGCAAGACAATAATCCTTTCAGTTTCCAGTCGGATGTTTATTCTTACGGGATTGTCCTGTATGAACTGATGACCGGGGAGCTGCCATATTCTCACATCAGAGACCGAGACCAGGTGGGTGCAGAGACCGGCGCCAGATGACGCCATGGTCCGTCCGCTGGTCGCTTCCTGCCCCCCTAATGGACGGCACTGCATGAATTAACCTTGGGTACAGCGCCCCTCGCTGGCTGTGTGGCTGCAGTGTTATCACGTCTGTAGCCCGGGTTTGCAGCTCTGCAATGTACGGACCCCAGTATCCCGGCTGTAGTGAGCTGGAGTCTATGTGGACATATTATGGGGCGTCGCGGCTATATTGGGGTCTCTGTAATCCCCTCCATTAAGGTTTTCTCTTCCCTTTAGATCATATTCTTGGTCGGCCGGGGATGTTTGGTGCCGGATCTCAGTAAGTTGTACAAGAATTGTCCCAAAGCCATGAAGAGACTCGTAGCGGACTGCATGCAGAAAGTCAAGGAAGAAAGACCTCTGTTTCCTCAGGTACGTCGCTCTGTCTTGGCACAAGGCGGGGGTCTTTGTACTGCCACCCCCTTGATTGTGCAATCCTTCTGCCAGGCTGCTTTCTCGTCCCTCATCCCATATATGAAAGGTGAAGTCAACAAAATGGCGCCACATACAACTTGTAGTTTGGTGGTAAACAGCGACTATTTTGTGCCCGGTTATCTGGAAGAAGCGGTCAGAGCTTGTACCTCCATGCAAAGGAATGACAGAAAGATCAGTGCGCCCCCCACTGGTCAGATTAATTCACTTGGCATAATATGGCCCCTGCATCCGGACATTTATAAAGAAAAACTTGTAGAAAAAAAAATGTTCTTAAAAAATATAATCTGCTCAGACTGACGGGTTTTCAGTCTCGTCTCTCATAAGTGCATTAAGGGGGCTGAAAATGCGTCAGTGAGATCGTCCGGACCCGCTCTGTACAGTCTGGTTATGTATTTTACTTTATATATGCAGGAATAATTTGCTTGTGACTTTTATTATAAAACAATCAGAAGAGAAAGGTGTAAAGTGTCCGTAGCCGCGCCACACATACACAGATATAAAACTGAATATTCTGGCTACTAGAGGGGTTCGGGGGGCTTACTGCCTGCTGGGGGAGTGTTAAGGGATGGCCTGCAGTAAGCAGCTGGGCTCCCTCTAGTGGTGGCAGCAGGGAGAGCACATTGTTTTCTGCAGACGTTTCGGTGAGTCAGTCCTCAGCGATGGTCTATAGTTGATGCTGCGGTCAGTTTGTCTAGTTTTCTGCTTTCTTAAACATGTAATAATTATTTTGGCAACGAAAAATTATAATTTTGCTCATAACCTTTTTGCAGCTGCCAAGTTGTTGTTTTTTTAATTATTTTTTTCTTCTTTCATAATACTTTTGTTGTTGTTGTTTCCAGATCCTCGCCTCTATCGAGCTGTTACAACACTCACTCCCCAAAATCAACCGAAGCGCTTCCGAGCCCTCCTTGCACCGCGCCACCCACACAGAAGACATTAATTCGTGCACGTTGACGTCCACGCGGCTGCCCGTTTTCTGAAGACTCTGCGGCCGGCGCAGCTTCCTCGCTCTGCGTCTTCTTAAGAAGATAGAAATTAAAAAAATAAAATAAAAAAAATAAGCTTCAAACGGCTTCGTGTCCACGGTTCGCTCTCACGTCGTAAGGAAAGCGCCGCTGTTTGTGGCCTCTCCGGGGCAGACATGGCGGCCGGTGACGTGAAGGACACACAACCGTTTCCCATTCTTCAGCCTCTGATGAGTTTGTTACAGGACTTCATGTTACGTAGGTGCCAACGGGTCAATGAAGCGGCCGGGACGACGGTCGTCCGTAAAGGTCGGAACATTAAATAAGAAAAAATTCTCCATATTACACGAAGGAGATTCCGTAATGGACGATTTTGCACAACTCTGGACGTAGGAAGGAGAAAACAGATGGAACTTTCCAGCATATGGACGGCTGACACCTGACGGCACAGTCTGCCGCGCTCTGGTACGGTGTTTTGTAACGTAGTGAACGCTCTGTGCCAGGTATTACCGTGACGGTCGGTCTGCAGAGCGTCGCCCGTGTGCATATATACGATTAGTGTGCTCGTATACACACGCTGGAATCTGCACTAGAGATGGGAATCAGTGTGTACAGACTTTTATTTTTATTTTTTGATTTGGGTTTTAATTTGTCTCTGTTCTTCTGCGGCATTTATTTTAAATTACAGCTGTCCTGATTACCCAGTTTTAATAAATTAAATGTGTTTCACATTTTACCACGATTTGGAGTCTTAATATTTATTATTTATTATTATTTCTTTTTAAAGCACAATTGATTCCACGGTGCTGTATATGAGGAGGGGTCACATACAGATAAATTACAGAGAACAACCTAATAATGACAGACTGGTACAGAGGGGAACGGACGCTGCCTCCATGGGCTTATAGTCTACAGGATGATGGGGGAGGGGACAGGAGGTTGGGGGTTGTGGCAGCTCCGGTGGTGGTTATGTGGTAGCGCGGTCATTGCAGGCAATAAGGTTTCTTGGTTTTCAGGTTCCATCTGAAAGTTCTGAATTTAGGGGATGATGGCGCATAGAATTCCAGAGGATGGAGGACACGCTGGAGATGATTGTGTGAGAGGCGTATGATTGTGGAGGACAGAAGTAGTCTTGGGAGGACCAAGGATTACGTGGTGGGAGATTAGTTTTGAGATGTACAGAGGAGACAGATTATGTGCGGCCTTGTAGGTCAGCGTTGGAAGTTTCAAGAGGATACATTCGGGGAATTGGGAGCCAATTAAGGGTATTGCGGAGCAGTAGCGTGTAGAGAGGTGGATTAGTTGGGCAGCAGAATTGATGACAGACTGGAGAGGTGCAAGAGTGTTAGCAGGGAGACCACAGAAGTGGATATTGCAGTAGTCCAGACGGGAGATGATGAGGGCATGCACTAATATTTTAGTAGATTGAGGAAAGGACTGATTCTGGAAATATTTTGGAGTTGGAGGCAGCAGTAGGTAGAAAAAGCTTGGATGTGTGGTGTGAAGGACAGGGCAGGGTTGAGATTTACTCCGAGGTAAGGGACGTCTTATACAGGGGAAATTGTGTTGTCCTTTATTGTGATAGATCGGATAGAGAGGGATAGGTGAGACGGAGGAAAGATGATGAGTTCAGTTTTGTCCACATTGAGCTTCAGGAAGTCTGATAAGAAGGAGGCTATGGCTGATGGACACTGGGATTCTGGAGGATAT
>VIAB01003239.1:141265-155564 GCA_009801035.1 Oophaga pumilio
AATATTATTTGCATAATAATTTGGAACACAGTGTAATGTTTACAATGCACATGCTGGACCTTATCGCACTGCTGGACTATGAGCCATCACATCGAAACTAAAAGTCAATGGGAAAAATACAGGTCACCTACAGAAAGGTGTGCGATTGAAATCCTGACTTACACAGGTCAGTCCCATACTTGAGTCCCACTTTGGGCACCCAGCCCTTACATCGGAAGTGGTGATATGCCATATAACGTGTCTGGAAGTTTTGCTGTGCTGAACTAAACACTTCCCACAGTTTTGCTATAGTTAAAGGTTCCTAGAAAAAAAACAAAAAAACAATATTAATACTAAATGGTGTAATAGGGTTAAATTCTGGATTTCTAGGTATATGCTGGACAGTAAATCACGGTAAACCAAAGAGACTTTCTTTCACGCAACACATGCATTTAAAGGGTTATTTCCATCCTCATTTATGAGTATTGTCAGATAGTACTCATAAAGACAAGCAATTTTGCAATTTACTGCTTGTTAAATTTTTCAGCCGTTCTTGAGATATGAACACTTCTTTTGCTTGCAGCTCGTGGTCTTGGAGACCGACCACCGCTGCTAGACAGCAGAACCTGAGCAGTGCTTACAAGCACTGTTCTGAAAGCCAAGATCGCTAGCCTTCAGTGCTGCGCTTACGAGCTGGACAGCAGCGGTGGTACAGTATAACTGGTAATAGGAAAGTGGACGAGGCACAGCAGAACCTCAAATATCCTTACTTAAAGGACTCCATATTAGTAATTCTGTGGCCGTGGTTACAGGGTAATCCAGCTAGAAGTAATGGGAGTGAATGTAGAAAGCATAGTTTCAGCAAAACTTTTCTGCTGAATATAGGACATTTCTCACAAAGGTTTGTAAGTCTTATGTAGCTGAGAGCTTTGCAGAAATGTTAAGAGATTCTGTCCACTCCGTTCCCCTCTCCCTTCTCTCAATGCTACAGATAGCAAGAAGTGAGAGTAAGTAAACAGTAGGTAAGTGGGGAAAGCATGTATAGTCTCATGGAGGGCAGAGAAAAAAAAATGCTAGAGAGGGAGAAAAGCACATAGTGAAGAAACAAACAAAAGCACTGGAGATGTGCTGATAAATAAAAATAAGTGAAGGTGATGAAAGGAGCACACAGAGCTCACAATGAGCATGTGCTACAGGAAGGGACACTCACACGAGAAAAATCGGAAACTTGGAACAGGCGGCGAACGGCATATTAGGGGGGCTGAAAATGAATAAAGGAATGACAATTGCCGGCTGCAATTTTATTACCTAAAAGGTAACCACTAATAGGCCCAAGCTGGGGCCTAAATTTCTGCAGCACGCGGGAGCGTTACCCGGGTGAGGGGGGACGCGGCGTGGGAGCGCCGAAAACCCTGCTGCAGGAGCCCATCGCCGACCTCCCTTACCAGCGGTGCATGTCCCGGCATGAATGATCAGGCTGCAGCGTGGAAGGTGATGCCATCTACCCACTCGAGGTCAGAAGATGGGGAAAGACCGTCCGCCTTCCAGCCAACGCCGCTGTACATTAGGGGCGATGGGGAGGGAGCCGCATGGGCGCAGAGTTCAGAAATTCTGACGGTGCCATCTGGACAGTGCAGGGAGCCCTCCATCCACCATCCCCTTGTCTGGGAGGTGAAGAGGGACCGTCCGCCTCCTTCCATCACCGTTGTTCTATCAGTGGTGGTGCAGTGGGGTCCGCACGGACGTCATGGATGCCTCTGTACATCCCAGAGGTTCACTCCCCTAGGATGGAACAGGGCTGTTGTCCGGCTGTAGCTTGGCTTCAGAAGGAGGTACATGGAAGCGACGCTCCATGTTCCCATCTGCTGCTGGTGTGGGAAGAACGGTGCCCTGAAGGGTCCCGTCGCCCCTAAAAGAAAGCTCAGGCATGGCTTGCACGTTGCAGGAGAGGATACGTGGAGGCGACACTCCACGTGCTCGCCTATTGTTGGTTTGGGGAGATCAGACCCTTGAAAGGATCCGTCGCCCCTGTCATTCTTGGAAAAAGTAGTAAAAAGTAAAAAAAAATAGAATAAAATATAAATAAAAAATTATGACCCGTGTGCCTCCTACAGACACTGAGCAAGAACTGGTTCTATGGGAGCCAGCAGGAGGGTGTATACTGCAGGAGGAGGAGATAACTTTCTTTGTATTACTTAGTGTCAGCCTCCTGGTGGCAGCAGCATATCACCCATGGTCCTCTGTCCCCCAATGAGGCGAAGGAGAAATATTGATATTTGCAGATGATACATAACTAATGTAAGTCAGTCAATACAAGAGAAGATAGTATTCTGCTACAGATGGATCTGGATAAATTGGAAACTTGGGCGGAAAGGTGGCAGATGGGGTTTAACAATGATAAATGTAAGGTTATACACATGGGAAGAAGGAATCAATATCTCCATTACACATTGAAAGGGAAACCACTGGGTAAATCTGACATGAAGAAGGACTTGGGGATCCTAGTTAATGATAAACTTACCTGGAGCAGCCAGTGCTAGGCAGCGGCTGCCAAGGCAAACAGGATCATGGGGTTCATTAACCCTACTGTGGAACCATGGGGTCATATAGACCCCAGACCCCATGGTACCAAAGCAGTAATTTTTTTTCATGGTTCCACAGCAGGGTTAAAAGAGGTCTGGATACACATGATGAGAGCATTATACTGCCTCTGTACAAACCCCTGGTTAGACTGCACATGGAGTACTGTGTACAGTTTTGGGCACCGGTGCTCAGGAAGGATATAATGGAAGAAGAGCGAGTACAAAGGAGGGCACCAAAATTAATAAAGGGGATGGGAGAACTACAATACCCAGAGAGATTAGCAAAATTAGGATTATTTAGTCTAGAAAAAAAGACGACTGAGGGGCGATCTAATAACCATGTATAAGTATATAAGGGGACAATACAAATATCTCTCCGAGGATCTGTTTATACCAAGGAAGGTGACGGTCACAAGGGGGCATTCTCTGCGTCTGGAAGAGAGAAGGTTTTTCCACCAACATAGAAGAGGATTCTTTACTGTTAGAGCAGTGAGAATCTGGAATTCCTTGCCTGAGGAGGTGGTGATGGCGAAATAAAATGGAGGGGTTCAAGAGAGGCCTGGATGTCTTCCTGGAGCGTAACAATATTGTATCTTACATTTATTAGGTTCTTTAGAAGGACGTAGATCTGGGGATTTATTCTGACGGAATATAGGCTGAACCGGATGGACAAATGTCTTTTTTCTGCCTTGCTAACTATGTTACTATGTTATTTACAGCGCAGGAGCCGGCTAATGAATACTCCTGCTCTCACTGTTATTAGCGGCAGCAGGTGTCAGATGATGGGATTAGTAGTCCCATCAGCTGACACCATTGACCGGAGGTAAACGTTATGCCTCCGATCACAGCTGAGTTGTCTTTTGACAGCGTGGGAACAGCGGCTCTCTGACCGGCGGGGATGATTTCACTGCTGATCAGAAGTGGTGTTTGCAACGCTGTCAAGGACAACAAACACCCGGCGTTCGGGCAGCCGAACCCGAACAGTAACACGGACTTCATGGTGAAGTCAGTATTCGGTGTCCGTGCCCGAATAGTAGGTGTTCAGTACGGACGACAAACTTTACTGTTCAAGTTCGCCCATCTCTAGTAACCACTAACATATGTAAAAAAATAACTACTTTTATGTCAAAGGTCCATAGCTTTTAAAGAAAACTTCTGGATAAATTGACACACATGGGAGGAACTGATGATAAAGATTTTTTTCGCTGGAGTAAGAAGTGCCTAATTTATCGAGAGGCCATTGACTTGCGTACATTTGCAGTAATGTCAGTTTCTAGTAAAATAATCACAAAATAATGCACAAATATGGTGTATGTAAAATTTGCAACTTTTTGCTTGCGTTACACCAAAACACTGTTTTAGAGGGAATGATAAAGGCCCAACAGTAGGTGAAAAACAGTGGTGGGTAATCTGAGCTGTACTACATAGTAATGATGATAAACCCCCCTCGGATTTTTATCTGGAGTGTTGTGTTACGTCTAAGACCACCTCAATGCATCTTACCTTTTTAGACGTGATGGACAGGCACCCCAAGGCATATACTAGGAAGAAGGCCTAAAAGACAATGTGTTCAGAAAAGACTAAGTAATATAAATGTACTATGATTCTACATGAAGCATGGGAGGGAATAAAACTCTTACTTCTTCATGGCTTAACTGTAAATACTCCAAAATTCTGAACGGATTCCGGCGGCAGACTAAGTGCAACTTCTTCACTTCCTAAATTTGTAAACATTAAAATGGGAGCAAATCAATGTATATAGTTAGAGATCAACCTTTGGAAAGTTATGAAGTTTTGCGCTATACTTCAGTACCTTATTATTCCTCCTCCTTTTCCAAAAACTATGCTGCCATCTTGTTTCAAAGATCCCTACATTGCCTTCATGCAAACAGCGTATAGGACTTTCCCATTCAATCTCCGTATTAGGGAAGGAGCAGACAAAGTCCCATACGCAGATTGTTTGGATACAGTGTACGAATCTTGCTAAGCAGCAATTAAAAGCAGCTTCTAAAGAAGCATGAACTGGGCATTGAAACAGCTCTTTCAACATGGTGTTTGAGAGAGAATGAATCTAAAGACGGTAATTATCAATTATAAGATAAAAGTGTAGTTACTCTTTAAGGGCAGGTGCAGATGAGCGAATTTTCAGATGAAGTGCAATTTGACAAAACATCAGATTGCACCTGGACTAATGTTATGCTACATGGCACAAGTCTGATTTATTTTCCTTGGACAGTGTCTATCCAAGGAAAAAAAATAAATCGTAGCTTCGCTTGAGTTTGATCTCATATTTGTATCGCACTCGGCCATACATGTCAATGAGTGCGTGGAGAACATTGGACTGCAATCGGATGACATTGGAGTGCAGTCCGATTTCCACGGCCTCACAGAAAGGAGACATTTTTTCCATCCTCTCATCTGAGAAAATCAGATCGCACTGCGCTGACACTTATCAGAGTGTTATTTGCTTCTCGGATGAGAGAATCTACAGCCGTCTGCACCCGACAAAAAGGCATTTTCCTGTTTCAAAAAAAAAAAAAAAAAAATCCCCGGCTAGTTTTTTTTTTTTTTAAATAAACAAATTATGCTTTACTCACCCTCCCTGCGGCAACCGCTGAGTCTCTGCTGCTGCTACTCCCAGTGTCTGTGGTGCTGACGTCACTTTGAAGCGCTGCAGCCAATCACTTAACCAATGAGCTCACCAATTGGCTGCAGTGCTGTTGATGTGGCGTTAGCGCTGCAGACAGTAACAAACACGGAAAACAGCAGTGAAGGGCGAAGATTCAACAAGATTTTTACGAACTGGTTCGTGCTAATGTGGTCATGGGTAACATAGAAAAAGCTCAGCAGTGTATAGTGCCAGGTCCGCTGTGCACAACACTTACACCTCTGTCCTCCTCCACGTCTTCAGCCTCCGCTATAGTTTCCTCTTCTACCATGACATACTCATGCCCCCGATCTTCCATTGCGCACATTCCTTCAGGCTCGGTGTGAACAGCCTGTTTTTCAGGCTTACATCCACAGTGTATGATAAGGTCATCGTGCCTATGGCAGTGCATCTTCTCAAGAGCTTCTTTGCCCTGCTGAGTGGCTGTGGGATTGGCGCCGGGGTCGGAGACATACTGTGACAAAGGATCATAATGAGGATTTCCTTCTCGAACTATGCAGTCTTTATTAGGAGACTCGGGTTGTAGTTCCTCAACGCCACTCTCCAAATTTACAGTCTCATCTTTTTCGCCTGGCGGATTAATAGGACTGGTGTAATCGCCAATTATCTTGCCAATCAACTTTGAGTCCATGCTCTGTCCTCGTAACAATTCTTTGGCCCATTCTACATGATGCTGATACCTAAAACATAGAATCATATTCCAAATTAGTTATTAATAAAACGATGGCAAAAAAGAAATAAAATCAATGGATGAAAAAAGTCACATAAACAAGTAATCTAAACCCGTGGCCGATATGTATGATTTCTGACTATTTCTGACTATCAGCTATTGTCATCATCTATTGTGCAGATGCTGATCTGTGAGGTTGGATTTATTTTCCTCTTGACTATAATATCTTTTCCGATATTGTCTCCCTTCACAATGTGATACAAGTTTGTAATGCTTTGATCTAAACATACAGTAGTACTATTACCACCCGTTTATCTGACATTCTAGAAATATACAGCTGATCTAAATGGAATCTGTCAGCACAAAATGACTGATCAAACCTAGCACAGGAGTTCTGTGCACCATAGGTGAGGCTGAGCAATTCAGTACACCTTCCAATCTACAGTTGTGCTAAAAAGTTTACATACCCTGGCAGAATTTTTGCTTTCTTTGCCTTTATTCAGAGAATATGAATGAGAACACCAAACCTTTTTCTCCACTCATGGTTAGTAGTTGGGTAAAGCCATTTATTGTCAAACTACTGTGTTTTCTCTTTTTAAATCATAATGAAAACCCAAAACATCCAAATGACCCTGATCAAAAGTTCACATACCCCATTTCTTAATACCGTGTATTGCCCCCTCTAATATCAATGACAGCTTGAAGTCTTTTGTGGTAGTTGTGGATGAAGCTCTTTATTTTCTCAGATGGTAAAGCTGCCCACTCTTCTTGGCAAAAAGCCTCCAGTTCCTGTAAATTCCTGGGCTGTCTAGCATGAACTGCGCGCTTGAGATCTCCCCAGAGTGGCTCAATGATATTGAGGTCAGGAGACTGAGATGGCCACTCCAGAACCTTCACTGTGTTCTGCTGTAGCCAATGACAGGTTGACTTGGACTTGTGTTTTGGATTGTTGTCATGTTGGAACGTCCAAGTACGTCCCATGCGCAGCTTCCGGGCTGATGATTGCAAATTTGCCTCCAGCATTTGCTGATAACATGCTGCATTCATCTTTCCTTCAACTTTGACCAAGATTCCTGTGCCTTTGTAGCTCACACATCCCCAAAACATCAGCGATCCACCTCCGTGCTTTACAGTAGGAATGGTGTTCCTTTCATCATAGGCCTTGTTGACCTCTCCAAAAGTAACGTTTATGGTTGTGGCCAAGAAGTGCAATTTTGGTCTCATCACTACAAATTACCTTGTTGCAGAAGTTTTGAGGCATGTCTCTGTGCTGTTTTGCGTATTGTAGGCGAGATACTTTGTGGCATTTGCGCAGTAATGACTTTCATCTGGCGACTCGACCATGAAGCCCATTTTTCTTCAAGTGCCTCCTTGTTATGCATCTTAAAACAGCCACACCGCTAGTATTCAGAGAGTCCAGTATTTCATCTGATGTTATTCGTGGGGTTTTTTTTTTTTACAGAGCCCCTGATTTTCCCTTTATTAATCACAGTTTGAACGCTGCTGATTGGCATTATCAATTCCTTGGATATCTTTTTCTATCCCTTTCCTGTTTTATACAGTTCTACTATCTTTTCTGTAAAACCATTGACACTTCTTTTGCTTTCCCCATGACTCACAATCCAGAAACGTCAGTGGCTGGATAAAAGATGCAAGAGTCTGTCTGGATCCCAGAAACTCACTCAGCTTTTATGCACACACACTGATTACAAGCAAACAGGTCACAGGTGAGGATGTTACCTTTAGTAGCCATTCAAACCCATTTGTGTCAACTTCTGTGCATGTTATCAGGCCAAAATCACCAGGGTATGTGAACTTTTGATCAGGGTCATTTGGATGTTTTGGGTTGTCATTATGATTTAAAAAGAGAAAACACAGTAGTTTGACAAATGGCTTCACCCAACCACTAACCATGAGTGGAGAAAAAGTTTTGGTGTTATCATTCATATTCTCTGAAAAAAGGACAAGAAAGCAAAAATTCTGCCAGGGTATGTAAACTTTTGAGCACAAATGTACTTGTTTTCCCTCAATCTCCACACTACTTTTCTGTAATTGACAACACAGACTTTATACTGCCAAAGAAAAGCAGACATGGATGTAAAAGAAATAAAACCTAACATAGAAACATAAAAAGTGAATACACTGCAGTAAATAAATAAACAGCGATAGTACATGAAAAGAATATAGGGTGCTTAGTTAAAGTGATTTTGATTAAAAAAAATGTAAAAACCAACCGCCCGAATCAAGATGATCCTAATCAGGATGGATCCGAGAAGGACAGAGACCCCAACTAATGGACACCCAACCATGGGGAGCTATATAAATGTAATGCAACCGGCATGCAACCTATTAGATCTATGGCCTAATTTAGGAGGTTACCCAAAAGTCTCCTATCTTATTGATGGCGCTGGCTGCTTCACAATGTAAAGCAATAAACTTATGGCCAGAATATACTTACTTGATGGATGAAATAACTGGAAATTTAGTTTTGGAATCTGCAAAAGAGAAACAAAGTTTAGTGTTGGAATATTTTCCCGTATTTATCAGCACTGATCGTGGATTTAGGGGACAAAATATCCTTAAGGTCTCCATACACGTCAGACAAAACATCCAATTTTGACCGTAGCGAATGATCGCCTAGGTGAAATGAGAGTATTCATTTTTGGCCAATGGCCGACCGATGAACGTTCGCCATTGTTGAAAATACAAAATCGACCATGTTGGATTTTTTCAGCCCAACACACTCTGGATGTATTATTGTGTAAAATAATCAAACAAGATCAATGGAGTTTATAAGCCCAACCGTTCGTCCGCCCATACTCGTCCCATGTGTATGGGGGCCTATCAGCACAATCTCGCTGATGGATATATCAAGCTGCTGGTGATATTCACTTTACCTTTCCAGCGCCTTCTCAGCTCCTCCTGTGCAATGTTGTAATCTGGTCTACTGCGTGACAAAATCCCCTTCCCAAAATATCCCTGGAGACAAAACAAGAAAAATAACAATTCCTAATCCATTGTTAGGTTTGGTTCCGATTTTCTGATGGCCTCGTTTTGAGGAGTCTAAAATGCAAGTTTATTATACTTTACCTACAACGGTCGCCCCAAAGTCATGATTTCAGCCCAAAGGGCAAGGCTTGGCTAATAGTGATGAGCGAACAAGCTTAAATAAGGTGTTATCTGAGCATGCTCGGGTCTTAACCAAGTGTCTTTGGTGTGATCGAATAATATGTTCAAGTCCCCGCGGCTGCATGTCTCACGGCTGTTCGACAGCCGCAACACAAGCAGGGATTGCCTAACAAACCCCTTCCATTGTCTACTGGTCTTATAAGGGTGTGTGCAAATGGGAAGATAATGTGTCCCTCAGAGACCAAAAGGTGTATGGTTTTGTTACAGGACCTTTCGGCCTAAAATTATTCTCACACATCAGTTTGAAAAAAAGGACAGATTTTTATCAGCGTGCAGGATCAAGTTTTCATTCGTTTTTGGTCATCGTGTCCATTTCTACCACCCGTGTATCATCAGTTTTTCTTATCTGCAAAAAAAAAAAAAACATACAAAACCCCCCCAAAAAAACTGGTGGAGGTTTCTGAAGCTTTTCATAGCTTTAGGCAGTGAAAATCAGGCAGCAGACAGATGGTATTCAGGAGATTTTTTTTCTCATGGACCCATAGATTTATACAAATTTGATTCTCATGTCACATAAAAATAGTTTGTTTTTTGGCAGACTATCGGTCCAAGAAAAAAGAAAACCACACCATGTGAACATGCCCATAGATTATAAAGTGAACATGTTATACCCGTGTAAAGCATGGTTAGTGCAAACGCATGAGACATGGACGTGTAAATGGGGCCTTAGATTGCTAGTAAATTGTGCCAAAAGTCAATGGGGAAAGTGGCAAGTGACTGGTTTTGTAGTAATTGAAAGATTTTGTACTTTTATTTTTTGCCTACAGAATAATGAAGGTAAGGCTAGGGTCACAGGGCTGTAATAGCTCACATCCGGCTGATTAATCTAATCACACCCTGATCAGAGCGTGACCAGAACGTGACCTGTATGTGATCAGAATGTGAGCAGAGCGTGATCAGAGCATACTTCGATTTTCACAGATGAGAAGATGTAAAAAATTATGTCTCAATCTTCTCCATTTTGTGAGTACGTGAAAATCGGACTGCACTCAGACGTCATCCGAGTGCAGTTCGATGTTTCTTACGCACTCATTGACCTACAAGGCCGAGTGCAATCTAAATATCTGATGCAAATCGTGCATGCTGCTATCTTTTCCCCTGACAGACTCTGGCTGAGGATAAAAACTAGCATTAGTCCTAGTGCTATCTGATGATTTGTCGGACTATAACCGAAAATACAGTCGTCTGCATCTGCCCTTAGGCCGGCGTTACACTGGCGAGTTTGATGCGAGTTAGTCGCACGACTTTCTCGCATCAACACCCGGCACGGCCGCCCGCTCTCGGACCCGAGTGTGCGGCTGCATGTATTTCTATGCAGCCGCACACTCGGGTCCGAGAGCGGGCGGCCGTGCCAGGTGTTGATGCGAGAAAGTCGTGTGACTAACTCGCATCACACTCGCAAGTGTGACGCCGGCCTTACTTTAAAATCCGACAGACCTAATTAAGTTGACATAACTATAAATTACACAGTTAGTTTGGTTGATAGAGAAAAGCTCAGCAAGTTCAACCGAGGAATGGAAAATGACAAAGGACAGAGGCACATGGGCATCCACAATGCATGATCCTGTCCGGCCCAAAAGAGCTAGTCTTTTCCTCCTGATCCCAGTAGTCGATCCACTGGATCAATCATTCAGAATTCCGACCTGATATTATAGAAGGTGACAGCTGGGTGTGAACGGTGACATATGATGCGCAGCAGCAATTCCCAGACCAGTCACGCGTCCGAAAACATCTCAGCTATCATGTGCGACTTGCATTGTCGTCTATGGCAAAACCGCTCACCTGCAACTTTTCGACCAGTGATGGAAGACGGAACGCATTTTTAAAATATTTGCGACTGTCGCAGTCACGTTAGGTCGCAATGTGGCACCGTAGAAAAAGAATTTGATGCAACACTGAAGGACATATATGAAGGTGTAGTACTTAGCTCGCGCTGCAGAGTCGGCTGTCAATCAAAGCGCCAGGATGACTGTAGCCCCTCCGATCACCGTCCCTATGACTGAAAGCCGGCGGCTCCCGGGACGTTCATTTTCTCCTAGTAGATGCACTTTCAGTAAGGCGGCCCATAGTCTGTAGCACATAGTCTGTAGCCCAGGCGTTATGATACGGATCCTAAGCAGTTCCCCAGGGTGTGAACACTCTTACCTTTCCATACAGCAGCTCTATATCTTCTATACTCCTCACAATCACATTATTGTTAATAAGCTCTCCCCTACAGATCCGGAAATCCTTCATGTAGCAATCATGAGATAGCGGGATGGGAAAGGGGGATTCATAGGACTCGTACACCTTCCTCTTCCTCCGAGGAGCGTGGAACGTGGCCTGAGACATGGCCGACTCTCTGCTGATAGAAGAGAAGAAACATTGGAGTATACATTAAATAATACAGAAACAGACAAACCGCCATATATCCCATCGTCAGATCTGCCCATAGCGAGGATGACGTGAATTCTCCCCCATAACATTGAGGTCAGATCCACACATCTGACACTCACGGCACATGGATGGACGGCAATGTCTGGACCCAAACCCAATGCCGCACCCCACCAGCTTCTCCTGAATGCAAACCTGTGCTTAATTCTGACCATAACACATCAAATTAGACTTAAAGGGGTTGTCCGGGCACATGACCCTATCCCTGGCTCCAATCAATGTGTTGTGGCCGCTGCCAAGTACGACTGGATAGGGCATGAACATAACATATACCCGGAGAACCGCTTTAAAGCTTAGATCCGTGTTTTTTTTTAACTTAAAGGGAACCTGTCATGTCAAAAAATGCTATTAACCTGCAGATAAGAGGTTAATCTGCAGGCTAATCGGGTTCTGAAGCTGCCCGCACCGAGAGCACCGCTGCAGGACATTAACCTTTTTCCTCCCGGCAGCCTTGGGGGGTGCGCATAGAAACTGACTGACAGCCGGCTCAGCATTAGAGCCGGCTGTCAGTCTGTTGGGGGTTGGTTGCAGCTCTGCACTGAGCAGTGACAGAATGCAGTGTGATTCTTGCGGATGCCGGCAGCAGAGGAGATGGAGAATTTACTTTCTCTGTCTCCTCCGCGCCGGTGCTGTGAGATGATTGGAGCTCTGACACTCGGCTCACGCTCGCAGCAAAGCGTCATAGCTGCTATGTATAATATGCCGTGACCTACTATACTGGATACTGGAGACCCCCGGTGACCCCACAGTTAGGGGCAAGCTGTGGTATAATGAGGGGGGAGGGCAGTGGGGGGACCCCTTCTAATGTGATTGTGCTGATGACACAAAATTACCCAGACAACCAATCAGGCTCCACGTTCCATTTTTCCAGTCCAAGTTACGAAATAAAAGATCGTATTTGATTGGTCGTCGATGACCTCTTACTATAAATACACAGAAATGTGTCTCAATCGCATTTACACCACGGAGCTGCTTGTGACGACGTCAGTGACTAAGTGACCAGTCGCCCGCAGACGACACCCGAAAAATACCACCCCGCTCTCACTCACGCATAGATACAGTCAGGAAGCCGAACACCACGTGCAGCCAGTCAGACCACGCCTACATGAGCCATGTGACATTACCGTAATGTCTCTGCAGGAGACGCAGCCTCTGCCGTATTATCTGGATTATACGCGCCTCTGGCTGCATTCCTCCTGTATGAAGGAGAGGAGAGAATGGCAGCAGAGTAAAGAGCAATGCATACAGCCTATTTTCACACTACAAAAATCTTTAACAGCTACTTGGAAACCATCAGCAAGATGATCGATTGGCTTCTATGTAGCAGATTTGCTCACTTGCTATGAGCGTCAGCCACTGGGCGGCGCTCATAGCACTCCGGCACTCCACTGACAACCATAGAGATCTGCTGGAGACCTCTGGTTGTCATGCCAACCTATTGGTGAGCCGCGATCACGTGACGGGGTCGCCGATGGGCAGATGTCGGCGTGGTTGCTGGAATTGCATGTTAAATGCCGCTGTCAAGAGTTTGACAGCGGCATTTAACGGGTTAATAGCTTCGGGTGGATCGCTATTCCACCCGCGGCTGTTGCAGGCACATGTCAGCTGTTCAAAACAGCTGACATGTGCCGAGAAAGATGTGCACTCACCGCCAGAGCCCACAACAAAGGGAGGGAGTCCGATGTGGGCGTACTATTATGCCCAACGTCGGAAGGGGCTGTAACTTTTTCCTTACTTTTCAGTCTGCACAGGGCTTATTTCTTACAGGATGAGTTGTAGTTTCAAATGACTCCACTCATTTTACCATATAATATTCTGAAAAACGGAGAAAAGAAAACTCCCAAGTGAGGCAAAATGGTGAAATAAACGCAAATCTTCCATTTTTTTATGGGTTTTGTTTTTTCCGGCATTTTCCAAGACTCGTATCTCTTAGGCCACGTTTCCACCATGAGCTTTTGGTCAGTTTTAGATGATGTAGATTTTCCGCACGCATTAAGTAATTTTTTTGAAAATAAGCAGCATAAAAAACTCAGCAAAAAGCTCATTATGTGAACGTAGCCTTACTGGGCTTAGTTTTTGGGGTGCAAATGGCATTTTGATCAACTTTTATTGCATTTTTTTTCTGGCAGTTGTGGAGACTAAAAAAAACACCAATCTGGGCATTTAAATTTTTTTACGCCATTTACTAAGCAGGTTGAACAACTATTTTTTTTTAAATGAGCAAAAGGGGATTTTTTAATGTGTTTCAACATTTTTATGTTCTTTTTCTTTACTAGTATTTTTCATATTTTTCTTTTACACTTCATATTTTAGTTTCCATAGAGGCTTGAAGCTCCGCTCACTTGTGCAAAACACTTTAAAAATTTGAAGTTTCTGCTCCAAAAACTCAACGCAGAAAATTCAGGGAGCACATACCCCAAGGGAATGTGCATATAGCGTCTTTGAAACGCCGAAGCACCTTCCAACTTTTTCCTAGGCCGAGACACGTCTGGAAAAGTCTTTTTCTTGAACCTTACTCGTTGGGGGTTTTGCCTTATTTTTTGTGGCGGCACCGCCACCGTCGTCTTTTAACATGAGAACTGGACACTGGAGCAGCAGCCAGTGCCGGTTCTCACGCTGTGATGAGCGGTGACATCAGTAAGATTACTGCTGGTCACAGCCGCTGAACTTCGGTAACCTTACTGATGTCACCGCTTCTCACTAAGCATCCAAAAATGCAGCTGGGACGAATTCAACCCCCTTACGTCCAAAAATGCACTCGGGAGGAAACCACCCACC
>VIAB01003240.1:27566-45025 GCA_009801035.1 Oophaga pumilio
CAGAGATAGAGCCACTGTTGTAAGTGGTTGCGGATTGCCACAGCAGAGGGGAGCAGTAAGACTTACTCCTGATTATGATGAGTGCACCTTGTAGTATGGGCAATAAGATAGAAGCCCACATGAGGCATGGAGGCTGAGGCTGGACTGCGAAGAGAGCTGGCAAGAAAGTGCCTGCTAGAAGGCAGGTGTCTGTGTGAGGGGTAGTGATGCGATCACTATGAGGGATATGCCTCATATACGGAAAGTGATTAGATGAGCTACTTCGGGAGCTTACAGAAAAAACAGGTGACCATGAGAGGGGATGTGAGTTGTTATTACTCTGCTGAGATTGTCATATTGAGATTGTAACTTAGTGCTGGAAGTGCTGCTGAGGAGAGTGCCAGCACACTGTCACATGAGAGGCTATTGTAAAACGCCGGAGTTACTGCTGAAAGAATTGTCAGCAAATTGTCACAAGTATTAGTCAAGAAACACAATCGTAAACCAATTGTTGCAAATATTTAGTTTCCATCATATTTACTTCTCTTGTGTTGTGAGATTGTTGAAACCAGCAAGCTTGTTGCCTCATTGTGAGTAAAGTTCTTTCGCTGTCAGCCATGAGTTGGGAATTAATCAAAAATTAAGGGCCGGGACATCATATATATTTAAAATGGAATATTATCACCATCTATAATCACCCCGTGTCCTGTGTCACAATTTATGCACAGATTCCCAAAATCTTGCACCATAAAATGAAACAAAATCAGGAGAACAGAACACTTGTATGTTTAGCAGCAAAGACCTGACATGAACAAGACATGTAGAAAATCCCCTGCTCCTGTCCAAATGCCTGATAGGCCCTTAGAGAATGATCATTTATATTTCTGTATTGAATCATTTACTATACCTAATCTGCATGCTGATGCCTGCGGAGAAACCACTGGGCTATGCCTGGTGTGATGTAAGAAATGTGTGGTGTGCATTGAGCCAATCAAATGTTTCCCTCCTGCTGCATCTCCTCCCTTCTTACCAAAACACTCAGGATCTGCAGCCTCATCTCCCTCCTCCCTGTTTTATATTTAAATAGAGGATGTTTCTGATCCACAAAGAGGAATAAGGCGAGGAAAGAGGAAAGTACAAATTGCTGGAAAGTACAGAAAATCTCACTTCAAATATGATTCATTGTAAAGTTTTATGCAAAAAAAAAATAAATAACATCCTAAATTTACAAAAAAAGAGACGGTTAGAGGTGCACAAATTATGCTGGAAAGAAGAGCATGATCCTAACTCATACTGGCATGTACTTAAACACTGAAAATAACAGGATCGTAGTAACGACAATATAATAGGGGATTAGAGCCTCCATCATACAGCTTTGACAGATTATTCTATATGAGTCATTTGCCCATAATTAGGGACTATCTCTGCGCTCTTATTTTACATGTGGAAACAATTATATACATTTTCTAATAAGTCAAACAATGAATCAGAGGACAGTCGAGAAAACAAAGCTCACTTACAGATGTGAAATATGTAACTTTAGATAGAAGACAGATAGATAGTAAGATAGATAGATAGATAGATAGATAGATAGATAGATAGATAGATAGATAGATAGATAGATAGATAGAATGAGGTGTATATAGGTAGATAGATAATAGATAGATAGATAAATAGATAATAGATAGATAGAATGAGGTATATATAGGTAGATAGATAGATAATAGAAAGATAATAGGTAGATAGATAGAATGATGGATGATGGATATATAGATAATAGAAAGATAAAAGATAGATAATAGATAGATAGATAGATAGATAGATAGATAGATAGATAGATAGATAGGTGTGTGATAGATAATAGATAGATAGATAGATAGATAGATAGATAGATAGATAGATAGATAGATAGATAGATGTGTGATAGATAGATAGATAGATAGATAGATAGATAGATAGATAGATGATAGATAGATAGATAGATGATAGATAGATAGATAGATAGATAGATAGATAGATAGATAGATAGATAGATAGATAGATAGATAGATAGATAGATACAAGGAAAATAGATAATAGATAGATACAAGGAAAGATAGATAATAGATGATAGATAGATACAAGGAAAGATAGATAATAGATAGATGACAGGTAGATAGACAGACAGAAAGATAGATAGATGATAAATAGAAAGATAATAGGTAGATAATAGATAGATAGAATGATGATAAATAGATAATAAATTGATAGTAGATAGATAGATAGATAGATAGATAGATAGATAGATAGATAGATAGATAGATAGATAGACAGACAGTGGCACTTAAACTCCAAGTGGTCTCTTTAAGTCTGAATCCCATGGATGCCAGTTACACCAAGTTCCATGGGATTCCCTGGCATTCAGCCTTCAGCTCCTTCCCTTGGCTCTGGATGCTGCTGGTTATCCCCAGGAGGCAGCACCCAGAGGAGCCTCTGACAGTGTGCAGGAAACATAGTCCTGTGATAGTCAGAGGTCGTCACAATACGTAAGGGAAGCATTGAAAGAAAACAAGGTCTGGAACAAGAAAAAAGTCCACAGCGGAGAAGAACGTTAATCCTAAAAGTAAAGTAAAATAGCAAAGATACAGCTCAAAACCATGCCAAGTCCTGGAAGGAAAATATCCCAATGTTCAGGCCATTACAGATCTATGAGGGGCAGCACGGTGGCTCAGTGGTTAGCACTGCAGCCTTGCAGCGCTGGAGTCCTGGGTTCTGACTGTAGTGACTGTGCTATTCATTAGAGATGAGCTTCGCACAACCCCGGTCCAGTATGGTGCACTCTGATGGTGTTCCTGATCTTCCATCTTTCTCGGCATGGCATTTAATTTGCCAACCTGGTGTGGTGTCATCTGGCAACATACGGCGCACAGGTAACATCTCGCCAGTCTGGCTAATAATACATTGAGCCTGAGATCCTGGAGGGCAAGGAAATTTGCGCAGCTCCTGTCCATGGCCAGAGAGTACCGACCTCGACCGAGGTTGTGTGAAGTAATCCACTCATCTCAACCATTCATCCTTCGAGGGATCTGCTTTATAGGTTCTTACCACTCAGATGATGGAACCAACTAGGACTAAGCTCTCCTTCTCTGTAGACCTCATGGCAGCCACATGGTCTTCCTTTACACTTTGTACATACTTGATTCTCAGCCAACTACTCATTAGTAAAGATGAGGCTAGCGAGTGAAGAACCTTAGTTAATATCAAAGTCTTTTTTTTTTTTGCTTGCATGTGGAGGTCACTGGGTTCTTTAATCTTCTGGTTTCAGCATTCTGATCCGGTTTGAATGGTAAATTTGGATATGTTGATACTTGAACTTCTTCCCTTAGGACCTCCCGAGTCCTACATCAGGGTATCGTTGATTTAATCAAAAAGAAAGGAATAAGTGGTTTTCCAGGTAGTTGTAGAAGAGTAAATGTGTAAGCGATTAATAGAGAATGATCTCACTCGATATTCCAGAGCATAATCATGGAGACCCCATGGGTAGAGCAGATAAAGCTCCATTATTACAAGCCTTTGTGTCCAAAACGAGACCGGATTCAGCCCTCTCCATTCTTCATATTCCATAAAGTCCCTTTTTATTAGCTATAAAAATATCTACCCGATACCAATCCCTTCATATTAAATTCTGATTTTCTGTCCTAATCTCTTCTTCGCAGGTTTGACCTTTGGTGAGATATTTGATGTTTAAAACTTTCTATCCGCGCTCCAGTCCGTCCATCTTTTGATGAGTTTGACAGATAAATCAATGTGAGCTGTACGGTCTTCTCAGGTTTCCACGATTCGGATATAAAATGCATCTGTGTAAAATTAGAGCAGAGTAATAGTTTGCCCGAGGAATAGCGGAGGAATTCCCTGTGGTGCTTTAAAAAGCAATATCACTTATACTTCAGCTTTGGAAGAAAATTGCAACCTGGGAGATGTTTCTTTTATAAAGGACGCTTGGTAATGAACAAGAACGTGTGAAAAAAAATAAATAAAACTTTGGAACTTTGTAAATCGTTTCAGAAAATAGAAGTATAATTATGAGAACGTTGGGGACAGGCTACATGGTCCTCCGCAGAGTTATCATGAGGCTTCTGGAATGGAACTAGACGATGGTGCCGAGACCGGGAGTGTTTGGTCTTGAAAAATCATTTTTAGGTATACTTCTGAGATAATATGGAAAATTTGTTATTCGGGACCCCCATTTATTAGCCAGTGAGAAATATAAAGAGCGTCCATCCGTTAAAAGAACATCGGCAAAATTTTTTGTGGTGGCACAACTCTCCTTTTGGCATCCAGGTGAAATAAAGAACTGGATATTCCAAAGTAAGATAACAAACAAATAAAACAGAAAATATCTTGGACTATGTGCAGCTATAAACAGTTTGTTTCAATTTCAGACCAATTTCTTCATCAGGATATAACTTTTGGGAAGGATTGAATCTCTTGGTTGTCCACCTTTGGGAATAATTTTTCTTTTTTTGTTTAAATGCTTGTATTATTGGCTTTAAAAAAAATGTTGGTATTAGGATTTATTAAAACTTTACCTTCTATAACGTCTATGTTTCATTGTCTAATGCTGGCTGCAGAATGAGTTTACTGACCATCCGTCAGTGAGCAAGTTCAATGGGAGAGTTTCTCACTCTTTTATCTGTCTTTTTTAGCTCCTCACAGCTGATTTATGACCACAGGCTACATCAAAGTTGAATGTGTCGGGAAACAAAGAGCCTGGAAAAAGCCATACGGTGAAAAGTTTTTAATGAAACCAAATTGTAAAAAAGAATTTTAAGCCCCTAATACATGCATTTAGGTAAAAAAAACTGCTTCGGGTTATTTGCCCATCATCAGTGCAGAGCCCGGTTAAACCTATGAGTTTACACCGATGTTGGCTTTTGCCTTACACTGGCAGCACTTTTGGTTGCCGATTTCTGTAGTGCAGTCTCCAATTCAGACTATCCCTGGGGACTGTGAACTAGCGAACACCCAAAACACAGACTATCCCTTCATCAAGGGATGCCTTAGGGTATGCTCAAACAGAAATTTTTTTTTGGTGGCGGTCAAGAACAAGTTTTTTAGCGGAAACTGCTTCTCAGGAAATGCTTCTCCTTTGAGGAGTTTTTGGAGGTGATTTTCATTTTCTTGGAAGGTTTTTTTGCAGTCTTCTGATTGGACAGAACTTAGCTTGGAACGTTCTCCATCAGGATCTGCTTCAAAGCAGTAGGGTGCACTTTCTTTCCTTCCACCCGAAGTTTTTCAAAACCCAATAAGGGAAAAAAGCTGAAAACATTGAACATATGACCAGCAAAGGGGTTCTTCAATAGAATCTTTCAAGCATTTTTTAAAAGAAAATTTTCAGGCTTTTTTGTAAAGTAAAACTGCACCTAAAAAGTCTTTCAGCCAAGTCTTATTCATAGTTGTCGTTACATTTTTACAGATTAATCCATTCAAATGAGTAGCATGTGTCTACATTGTATATCTACTGTGTTCTCTATTGCCCAGTCATGACTCTACCAGACATATGTTATTATTTATTCCCCAAGACATACAATTCCAGCTATTGTGTTTATAACAGGACAGCGCTAAATCAACCTGTTTGGTCTCCCAATGGTGCAATAATCCATGGTCATCTCTTACAGGGTATGGAGTATTTCACTGATGGTAACACACATTTTGTGAAAATATCTTATTTACCTCCTATATAGGAAAGATAATGTTACTAGAGATAAGCTAATCTGAACTGTAAAATTCAGAGTTCAAACAGGACACCTAGTGTCCGGTGCTGAACTCCGAACACGGACTCCTCATGGAAGTCCGTTTTAGTGTTCGGAGTTCAGATGGAGACACAGAGAAAGAGAGAGACTTTGTGGGGGTACTCTGCTTCCTTTGGAAGCCCCATAGCCCTTAATATGACCATTTTACAGCCCTTTTTATAGAGTCATAGAATGCTAAAATTGAAAGGGACCTCCAGGGTCATCGTGTCCAACCCCCTGCTCAATGAAGGAGTCACTAAACCATTTCAGACAGATGTCTGTCCAGCCTCTATTTGAAGACTTCCATTGAAGGAGAACTCACAACCTCTCGTGTCAGCCTGTTCCAGATAGAATCAGAGAATGTTAGAGTTGGAAGGGACTTCAAGCACCTTTAAAAGCAACTTTGTACCTTGGAGATGTTCAGGTCCCCATTGACTTCAGGTTCAAGTTCAGGTAGAGTTCTGGTACCCGAACCAAACTTTGGACTAAAGTTCAGTCGAACCCGGCGAGCTTGAACATCCACAGATCTGCTCATCCCTTAGTCTTTCAAAAGAGAGGCCTACTTGTCTAAACAAGCTTATAAATGACTGATAATCAGCTAAATTATTAAATGTAAAGGCACACTACTAAGTTATGGATACCACCAATGAAAGTTGAAGACCTTTTGGGTGCGTTACCAAGTCCTGAAGACACTTTTTTTCAGACATTGGTGGTGGTCCATTCTCAGAAGTCGGAATTATTGCTTCTTTTTATGGTTGAAAGTTATTGCTGCTTCTGCGTGCACACATGGGTTCAAACAAGGTCAACAACTGGTAAGAATCTGTATGTTCTTCCTGAGATCTCCTGTGTTTCCTCCTCTAAAGAAATACTATAAGGTGCCTACCAATGGAATGGACCCAATTGGACTCCCTCTCAGCAAATTCTCTATACAGAACTTGCAAAATGCGTCAGCACTGTATCAATTACATAATTAGAGAACTAACAAATAGGGTTCAAAACCCTTGAGTAGAACATCTGCCTCAGTTAAACTCCCTGTGGGTAACCCTCTTAGTTTTCTTCATATTCAGCACATACACTTCCTCCCTTGGTCATGGATATTCACGCATTAATATGACTTATTAGCAATTGAACTTTTAGTGGTTCCAGCCCTTCATCCAATGTTTTATGGCTTCTCGACATCTCCAGCCAAGAATATTTGTTCCACTTGCCAAAAAAGTGAAAGTGTTTCAACACTAAAAGTTTCTTTTAACCCCCCAAAGTAACAAATCAAGACCAACACGATTGTGCAGCCGCCTGCCAACAATGTCTCTTGATGTTCGGAGCAAGATACCGCAGATAACAAGCAACTGGAAAGTCTGACAAGTGAAAACTGATGGTGAGACAACGAAACCTTCTCTAATGTCTTTGTCAGACAAACACATTCATGGCATGGAGGTAATACAAGAGAGACACTTATCTATGGAGAATGATTACTGCAGATAGACCGCTCTCATGAATAAGTTTCTACTAAGTATCTCATGATAAGTAAAGTCCTGGCCAAAGCTTTCTGCAAGGAGTTGTGTCAGGATGCCCCATAGATGTTGGTGGGATGTACTATCTAATGTTCAGGGATGAGTAATGATGGAGGTCTCTCAGGAGCTCCTTTTCATCGAAGCTTGTCCAAAAAAAATGTTCACAAATTGGAAACAATATTGTAGGTATTGTACAAAAATGCAAAAGAAACCCTTCATTACAAAATTTATATCTTTGTGGATCTTTGTCGGGAAGAGAAAATTTGGGTTAATACTGATTTTTTAGAAGCAGAAAGGCAACAAAGAGTTTCCAGTTCATAATGATGAGCAATTAGTAAGAAGTGAATTGCAGTAAAGCCGGCCATACACACTAGATAGCTGTCAGCTGAATGCTTTGGCCGATCGTTTGGTCGACAGCCAACTCAGTCGACATTCTTGCTCGGCTAAGCGCTCCTGTGTTCTCTGTTAGAAACATTTGGAGAACAATGTAATCGGATGTCCAAAATCGGAAATGCGTGATCTACTTCTCTCCCGGACTTCAGCCACGGCGACTCGAACATAGTTTATGAGCATGCGGAAAATACTCGGTTAGCACACAAGCATACTCAGATAAGACCTTATCCGAACACGTTCGCTCATCACTAGTAGCGATGTCTATCTGATAGATCTAGAGTCACTTTCGTCGGAGATGATTGTGTTCACCTTCAACTGTACCGTGGGCTAAAATTTTATTCTGCCTTGTTACCGCTTAAAGGTCTCCGACACATGGTGCATCCTGTCATCTGTATGTCGGCCTAGAATAGACCCAAAGTCTGCTTAGCTTGGACCTTCAATCCAATACAGGAGTCTCGCTCTCAGGCCCTGTATTTGGCAGCTACAAGTCCAGCAGTGTCGTTAGACTTCCCAAAATGCTCCATTCAGACCTGTCAGGTCTCTTGACCCGTGCCACCCTGTAGGTTGTATGCTAACTGCAGGCGATATATACTATAGGGATTTAGCTCGTTAATAGATGGCAGCGTTCACACAGGCACGCAGTTTCTTGACCAAACAGGAAGGTTTAGTAACTCCATAAATTTCCAGCAGAAAGTTATAACCAAAGAGTCCATACCGTAGGATGAGAACCAGAGCGGTTCAGCTTCTCAATATTCACAGTCCAATACTCAGTCTCTTGCAGAGTCTGAGCAACTTACACAGGTCCGCCACCTTACATACCCAGACCCAAATACCAGCGGTGTTTGCACCTCTGCTCCCAGACAAGGAATGAACAGCTCAGCTGCCCTTTTATACCAGTTGCACCTCCTGGGTTGGAAGGTGGGAATGACTAGTTCTGCCCATCTCATATAATCATTCCTAACAAAACTGGTTCCATATATAGGTCCTATTAACCCTCTCCTATCCAAAATTCTACCAGCTGCTTGTCTACAACACTTTCTTGGGAACATGCGTATTGACAATTTTTATCATCATTATACCCCTGTACAGTTGTGCTTAAAAGTTTACATACTGTACCTCGGCAGAATTTTTGCTTTCTTGGCCTTTTTTCAGAGAATATGAATGATAACACCAAAACTTTTTCTGCACTCATGATTAGTGGTTGGGTGAAGCCATTTATTGTGAAACTATTGTGTTTTCTCTTTTTAAATCATAATGACAACCCAAAACATCCAAATGACCCTGATCAAAAGTTTTAGGAGTACATGGCACCGGTATAGATAGAATATCTGTGATCAGGCTCCAGATGTGTGCAATAGGAGGCAATTCTACACCGAGTGCAAGTTTACACCTAGCTCTTGGCATCCACATGACGCTGAGTCAGAGAACAACCCATTTTGTGCTAATTGTCATCACAATATGGCAAAACTCAAAGTCTGGAATCAGTGATGGAATCAAAAAACAAAAGCCCTGATGTGGGTTTCAGTGATAACTGCTCTCCCTCTCATCTAATCTAAGCTAATCATTACCCAACAGAGGACCTGCTCCTCCACCTCTACTCTCATCAGATTCCTCTCACATAGTGTACACAAGCCCCACAAGATTAAAGGTGGAAAAATATATACCGTATACATTCTAGGCACATGCACATGGATTTAAAGGAAAGCTATCATTAGATTCATGCTGTCCGAACCACGGGCAGCATGAATTAGAGCCTGGGGGCACCATAGTGCCCAGGTGTGCCGTAGCATTTCAGAGAAAACTCACCTGGTTGCAATGGTGCAGCCGGGCTCTGATTCATGCTGCCGGCAGCTCTGACAGCATGAATCTAATTTCAGATACCGTTTAAAGTCAACCTGTCATTTACCATATTTGTGTATTTTGTTTTACCCAGTGTAAATGCTGCTGTTCTCCTGAACACGACGTTGTTTTTCTTTCATTTCTGGGCCTCTCTGTGGCGCCCCTGAGGGTCCAGTCGCCACAGAGGTACTGCACCTCAGCCAGAGGTTTGGTACTCAGCTCTCTGGTAAGGAGGGGGGCACCACCCGGTGCTCGTATATGTGCATCCAACACGACACACCACCCCCAAGGGAAGGGGGAGGAGCCTCAGTTCTGGTGGGAAAGGAGTGTGACAGTTGGAAGGAGAGTAGTGAGAGAAGTTGAGAGGAGCAGTTGTGAAGAAAGGAGCTCCTGAGACAAGAAGGTGTCCTAGGGGCCAGGGACATAAGGAATCCACCCGTGGCGCTCGAATTGAGGCCAACCGTAGTTGGATGGAGGGACCAAGTCACAATGAGGGGACAGGCCCCAGACTAATGGAGAAACTATAGGACTCAGCTAGCAAACCGGAGGCAATTGTGACTGTATGTGCAACAGCCAATTCCACACACATTCGCCGAAAAGGCAGCCACATAGGATCAAGGGGACCAGGAGGACGTTGCCCGATAGGATCTGAGGCCGCTGGCTTGGGACACTGTGTGTGAGGCGCCGGGCAGGAAAGGCGTTAGCCAGCACAGGGAGAGACGACTGGAGAAGGTACACAAGAAGGGGGTACCGGTAAGGTGTACCCCAACCTACCCGAGAGCTGGCTGGACCACCGACCCGGAGGACACAGCTCCCGGCTGGTGTTTGTAACCTAAAGACCGTGAGTAAAGTAATGCCGGATTCACCAAAACAGCGACATTAACACCAGATAAATATATTACATATTTATAGCAAGTGACAGATTCTCTTTAAAGTGCTTGGTCATTTTATTTTTATTTTACAAATGTGTTGGGGACATGAATTTGAGCATTTATTGATTTACACTTATTACATTTTCTCTTTCCTCACAGACTGCACTGCTCTCCTCTTCCAGACCTGTCGATCAACCTCCTTCAACAGTGCACATGGGAGAGCAATTTTTTGATTGGAAGAGGTTGATGGACAGCTCTGATAAGATGCTTCTATATCAACAGCCATTTTCCATGTGCCATCTATTTTACTGGTGTCTTCTTATGTTTCAGAGGTGCCGTTGGGCCCCCTTAGGTACCAAAGTCGAAATTCAACTTCAAGCCATACATTCCCTTTAACTACAACCTTGTGACTATAGCCCAAACTTGGCAACTTTACCGAAAGGAGAAGACCTTCAAGACTATTGGAAAATCTCACAGGTCTTGATTAAAAAATCCAGAAACTCACTGAATCCAGCTATTTTAGAAGGGTTTCTCAGGAATGTAGGGACTAAGGTATAAAAGAACAGGAAAAGTTATGAAAAGGGGCATCATAAGGACAAAAAAAATAATCTACCTACCACTCAACCAATCTCTATGTTGGCGAGCCAGGCTTAGGGAGTTTGATTTTCCCGCATGGCTTTTTACTATCTTAGTTGTATTTGTAAATGCATTAAATGGCAATATATAAGGAAACTGGTTAGAATGCACTTCCATAATACCCAAGGGAAGGTTCACCTAGGGTGAGCCATGCTCTGTCCTGATAGATATACTTTACATTAAGCCTTACTGTAATCTCACAGACGCTAATAGCTGATTAAGTCGTTCACTTATTTCATTTGCACAGTCAATATCTGTCGGGAGGATTGTTTATATTACTGTCAATTACTGGAATCTCTGGTAACGGGAACACAAGGTGCCCTATGATGTCGGCCATTACTGACTGTTCACTATCACAGCAGGAGGCCTGGTAAACATTAACAGGATTTATTAAAAAGTGCATATTAATCCATAGTATGAGTAACATGAGCCTAAAAGTACAAGTGTCAAACATAAGCCGCGTACCTGTTACCGGGGTTAGATGGAGCCCTCAGATGTGCACTGGCGTCTCAAGTCATATAATAATTTATAATCCTGGGGTGCATCGAGTGTTAAGAAATGTGCACCTCACAGTTGGTACAGTGAACTGTGGGGTGCGCCAGCTCTACGACTTCATGCATTCAACAAAGTCATATAAAATCAATATTGTTTGACTCAACTGTATTAGCACTGTGAACGCCCCCAAAATGCCTTTAATACTAAATATACAGTGGTAAAGTGAACTTTACCCCTATAAAATCATGCTAGTATTGTATGTGTTACTCGTACAGAAGTTTTAATCCATAGGCAAATGAGGGGGTTTTGTTGCACCCATGGCGGGACCATGAGCCGAGAGCACCATTACGTCCCCTCTATTTATATTTTGGGGATGGCCTTAGCTTGTGATGAAGAGCACTCACTCCTCAAGCTAAAACTGCCCTGTGTGTATGCAAATCTGCGCTGATACTGGCCGTGCACCCAGCTCATGATCACGCCATGGGTGCACCAAGGACCCCTACATCAGTGTATAGTTAGTCAAAAAGGTGAAAGATTCACATAAAGAAAAATTTCAGAACTAATTCCAAATTAAGCATCTGAGGCTATGTGCATGCAGCGTTTTTCGAGGAGTTTTTTTGAGCAGAAACTGAGCAGGATGTCTTCAAGTCTCAAAACTCTTTAAAAACTTGTTTGCTCTCAGTTTCCACTAAAAAAACTCAGCAAAAAGACTCCATGTTTACATACTCTTAAAAAAAGTCTGTCAGCCCAAAATGACTGTTCAAGCAAAGCACAGTCGCTCGGTACTCCCTAGGTGTGACCGAGCAGCTCAGTGCACAGTCATACCAACTTTATGCTGCCAGACACCCCAAAAAAATAAATAACTTGTGCCAGCACAACATTTCAGCAGGACTAGCAGATTATTGTATGTGTGTTGGGTCATGTTGAATTTCGATCATTTTGTCGGTAAAGAGATAAGCTTTCGACAAACAGAATGTCAGCCAGCAACTTACTCCAATCCATTTGTTGAAAACACGTGCATGCTCAGTAGAGATGAGTGTGCATATTTATGGAGAAATACCAGTTAACTGGAAGAGCATTTGGCCAACAGCTATTGAAGGTTTATGGACTTCATGGCTCGTAGGGACTCCTCCAAAGTGGTTAGTATAGGGTCCATGAAGGAAAGGTGCCCAAAGGGGTTTGCCATGTATTACTTCTCCATAAGATCCTGCCCACAACTTTATGTTCATAGAATCTTCATACAAAGAAGAGGAAAGCAGCCAGAGAGTCACGAGTCCAAACTGTTTTGCAAGGAATGGGAAGGAGGATCAAGAAGCACCACATGGACCTTTAACAAAGTTGGCCCAATGATATCAATCATCTCCACTAAAGGACCCAACTTTACTCATGATATTGGTCCCACTCCTTTCTGTTGACCTATGATCTTTCCTATAAATGAAGCAATGTTTGCAGTTGCAATGGAGAAGAGGTGGCTGGGCACAAAAATATAGGGTGCCAACAAAGGGCTAATGCCACTTTCAACTTTATCTGCATCCTCAGGTCCAAGCATTGCCCTGGGAATCGAAGGACTGTAGTACTTACTTAGTTATCCACAATCAGTGATGGTTTGCGAAGTCATGTCAGCGCAGCCGTCTACCAGGAAACTTTAGAGCACTTCATGCTTCCCTCTGCTGACAAGCTTTTTGGAGATGGAAATGTCATTCTCCAGCAGGACTTGGCACCTGTCCACACTGCCAAAAGTACTAATACCTGGTGTACAAACAACAGTATCACTGTGCTTGATTGGCCAGCAAACTCACCTGACCTTAACCCCATAGAGAATCTATGGGGTATTGTCAAGAGGAAGATGAGAGACACCAGACCCAACAATGCAGATGAGCTGAAGGCTGCTATCAAAGCAACCTGGGCTTCCATAACCCCTCAGCAGTGCCACAGGCTGATCGCCACCATGCCACGCCGCATTGATGCAGTAATTGATGCAAAAGGAGCCCCACCAAGTACTGAGTGCATTTACTGATCATACATTTCAGTAGGACAACATTTCAGATTTTATAATCATTGTTCAAGCTGCTGTTATAAAGTATTCTAATTTACTGAGATAATGACTTTTGGGTTTTCATTGACTGTAAGCCATAATCATCAACATTAACAGAAATAAACATGTGAAATAGATCACTCTGTGTGTAATGACTCTATAGAATATAGGAGATTCACTTTTTGTATTGAAGAACTGAAATTGATTAACTGTCACGCTGTATAGCAGATATATATATATGATGTCAGTAATCTATATCATAAGGGACAACATTCTATATAACATATGCATAGATATATGATAACATAGAATTACCTGACAGAATATCCAGTGGGTCAATACGGAATCCGTTTTACGCTGTCTCCAGCTAGAGGTGGACCGGGGTCTATGCTGACCCTAAACTGGGGTCCTGACTAGTCCCTCAACCTGGAGGTACTGTTAAAGGTACAGAGGTCCAGGCCACCAGCGTAAACCCTGTCTCCTATCAATCCCTGACAACTGTAATCTAGTCCTTAGAAGGACCCTGATTACCACCAAAGGGAATGAACAGGTAACGGTTAATGAACAGTAAAGACACACCAGAAAGACAAGGAATAAAGTAAATAAAGTCTTACATACAACACTCACACACAGAAGGAACACATAAGGTCTCAGAGATAAACTATAAGCAGTAAGAGGAAAAACAACTAAGGAGCTCTTAGCTTAAGTATTCTCAGAACCGATCCAGTCTGCTAGACTACATGAATGCTTTCACCGGCATCTAACAAGCAGACTGGCAGGTATATAAAGGAAGCTAATTAGTTCATAATCAAAAGCAGCCGGGCGAGGCTGGACCTAGTCTTAGCAAAGAGCTAGGTAAAATTAACTCCCTCACTACCAAACACAAAGTAACAGCAATTCAGCTGCGAGAAGTCAGAGTGTGTAATCGCGACGATCTTCGTGGCGATACACCCATGACATTAACTTTTTGATGATATTCTAATTTTGTGAGATGTACCTGTAGATAGATAATAGATATATAGATAGACAGGTAATAGATAGATTGATAATAGATGATAGATAATTGATAGGTAGATATTAGATAGATAGATTAATATATAGATAATAGATAGATAGAAAGATAGATATTAGATAGCTAGATTGATATATAGATAGATGGATAGATAGATTGATAATGGATAGATAATAGATAGATTGATAGATAATAATAGATAGATAGATAATAGATAGATAGATAGATAGATAGATAGATAGATAGATAGATAGATAATAGATAGATATTCAAAAAAGAACTGGAACAGCACAGCGATACAACAGGTGGGTGCAAATAGCCTCCGCAGCAATAATCCTATACTTGCCAGCTTCAATAAACAGTAAAAAGAGGCAGCACTCCATGGCCATACTATGTGGGTTTGATTAAAGTCCACTTTTTTCATTGGAAACCTATGGAGTGCTGCCTCTTTTTACTGTTTAGATAGATAGATAATAGATAAGATAGATAGATAATAATAGATAGATAATAATAGATAGATGATAGATAATAATAGATAGATAGATAGATGATAGATAATAGCTGGTGCAGCAGAGAATGCCCAGCAGAGATTAGATACACTGCTGTTGCCAGCACTACAATGACGGAGGACATATAGGGAACATGGAGTCTATAGGTGAAAGTCCCCAGAGAAGTAAAGGTTTTCCGCGCTCCCTATCGTTTCCGTATTCCGCAGCTGCACAGAAGGAGCCGCTTGTAGGACGGTCACCAGAGTCCAGGCAGCAGGCGGAGGCTTGGCCACTGTACACTGGCTGCTGGCTAATCCTTCAGGGCTCACTTAGAAGATTAGAGGAGGGTGGTGCTAAGATTCCCTGGACTGGGTAAGGATTTTGGAAGCAGGCAAACAAGAGCAGACTTTTAATTCACTTCTGGAGCAGCCTGCAGGCTCCAGCTGTCTCTTTCTCTCCCCCCCTCACTCTTTTTCTCTCTCTACCTTTTTCTATTTGCAGCTGCACAGAACCTGGCAAGGGAGAAAGTCACAGAGTAAGAATAGAAAGAAAAGTGTTTCCGACTCTAAGAAAAGAAGAACTTTTACTTTTGTTGTTTTCTTTTTTGTACTTAATGCACTTTTAATAGAAGAAAGTTGAAGAGAAGGTAAAGTGTCTCGGGGCGTTTCATGAATAAGTCTTGAAGGACCTTTGGCCATTCGTGGTGCAGTCATGCATTTCCATTGGAACGTTGTGGCTCTTCTAAACTTTGGGTTCATCCTCTGGAGTTCTGCGGAAGAATATGATTATTACAGCTGGCAATCGGACAATTTCCAAAATGGACGATTCTACACCAAGCAGAGCAAATGTGTGGACATTCCCCAAGATCTTCATCTTTGCCATAATGTTGGCTATAAGAAGATGAGGCTTCCTAATTTACTGGATCACGAGACCATGCCTGAAGTAAAGCAACAAGCCAGTAGTTGGGTTCCCTTGTTGGCAAAGCGATGTCATAGAGATACCCAACTCTTCTTGTGCTCCCTATTTGCACCAATTTGCCTGGAGAGACCCATTTATCCATGCCGGTCGCTGTGCGAGGTTGTGCGTGATAGTTGCGCACCAGTCATGGAGTCGTATGGTTTTCCTTGGCCAGAGATGCTGAACTGTAATAAATTTCCTCTCGATAATGACCTCTGTATCACTGTGCAATATGGCACCAAGCAAGTGACTCAACCATCAGGTAACGCATTTATATCTTACCAATGCTGTATGTAACAACACTGTAGAAGCTTTTACCGTCGGCACGCGTCCCTAAACTTCCCTCTTGAGCATTCTTTATGGCCAACGTTATGGGAAGCCAATAACCTAATCACATTGTGGTCGGAAATTTGAGTAACCGGACGAAACCAATGGAAAGAATATGTTAAAGTTGGACAACTTTGCGTCTAGTAATTAAAAATTTTAATTTGGCAGTAACATCTATGAAGGACCAAAACTTATACTAAACAAAAACATTTTTTTAGTAGAGTTTCTTAGGTTTCTGTTAGAGGCCTTGTACTTTGTATGGCCAACTAAGCTATTAACATCAAAAATACCAAAATGTCCAATTGAGACCCTCAAGGAGGTTCGAAATCCCATTGAAACAGTGTCTTTCTCTTCCATCGGAATCAAAATTGTGACCTCTGTTTAACTCAAACTTGGGGCTCAAGTTGATCCTGTGTAAAGGTGATAATGTTTTTTGGGATACCCCGATAAAGGTTTATTTTCATTGAATGAACTCACCTTGAAGCCTCTTTTAAAAACTAACATTTATTCTAGATCTAACTAGCAAAAACTATAAAAATGCTACAACAAAAAAGTTATGATCAGATTTGAACTCTGGATTAAGCCCGTCATACACATTAGATGGCTGTCGGCTGAATGGTGGTTCTGATGGTCGTTCGTTTGACAGCCGTCTCGGTTGACTCGGTTGACTCTCCCGTACACAGGAGAGCTCGTTCGGCGGCTTATCTGCGTGAGACAATATGATCACATGTCCAAATTCGGACATACCAGATCGATAAATTAAATTGCCCAAGGCTCCCATTCACATCAGACCGTCGTTTGAACCCGTTGATGTCCGACATTAGTCTTATGTGTTGGTGGGGATTTATCATGTCCATGTTGACTATAACTATTGGAACTGCAGCCAAGAAGGAAAATATTATAAGCTTTACCTTGTAAGGTATAGTCCATTGGGTCAATATCTAGTACAACTTGTTATCACCAATGGACAAAAGGTGGTAAGAAAGGTGTCCTGGAAAAAACAGTTCTTTTTTCGACAACTAAAATTATCCAAGTCCACTTTGTCATGTGTATTTGTGGGGGGCATAAAAAATGAACTGCCCTATAAAAACTCCCAAAATCAGGTGTGAGATGGTGTTTTTGTAATCCCCTTAAAAAGTTTCCC
>VIAB01003241.1:43534-78576 GCA_009801035.1 Oophaga pumilio
ACCCACTGTAGTCTATGGCCCGACGGTGCATTTGCCCGAATCCCATTTTGCAGGGGGTTCGGACATAAGCCCCCACGGGACTAATGAACAGATTCCAGAACACAGTGTGAAGGCTCCTTTAGCTCAGAAAGGGTGGTAAATTTTAACTGTTGAGATAAGTCGGCATGGAGGGAGCCAGGGAAGAGTGAGCTGTGCCGAGGTCAGACTGGGGAATGTCTGAATGTTGTCAAGGTTTTGATAAATGCCATTTGTGTGGGAACTAAAGAAAGGTTGAAGCACAGGCCTGGTTATCTGGAGGCCTGAGGTGTGACTTGAGAGTTCAGCATTATGTCGCCTCAAGAAGTGATAATGTAGTAATAGCTCTAGCCAGGGACAGTTTTAGACAAAGTGGGGCCCGGGGCAAATGTTAAAGTGGAGCCCCAATGCTCATATATTGCATCATCACAAGCAAACATTTAGGTTGCATTTACAAGCATTGTGTTCAGATCATAAACGAGCGCGATCAACAATATTGAAGTCATCTGGCTCTTGTTTCCCACCCTTTTACACCAGCTGAGGATGAATGATGCGCGCAGAACGATCACTAATAGGTCAATATGTCCCCAAACAGTGAAATGTTATCAGCAGCATATCTGCAGATTACACCTGCAATGTGCTGCTGAGAAAAATGATTTTTGTTCCTCCATAAACAATCCAATCACTCGATAATGAACAGCATTTTGCTTGTTCGCTGGGCAATTGCTGACATGTTTACACCTATGAACTCTCGTCTGCGCTGTCGGGATTTATAAATGTGGATGTAACATGCACACTGTATGTGACACACACATTGTATATTACACACACATGTATGCACACACATGTATACACTGAGCACATACATACACACACATACAGTATGTATACACACAGATGGCACACATGCAGGTATACACCAAGCACACACATGTATACACACGCATGGCACACATGCAAGTAAACACCGAGAACACACACATATGAATACACACATATCACACACGCAGATATGCACCAAGTACACTCAATATAAACACAGAGCACATACACACATGTACACAGAGTACACCAGCAAAGCACCCCCACACCATCACACCTCCTCCTCCATGCTTCATGGTGGGAACCAGGCATGTAGAGTCCATCCGTTCACCTTTTCTGCGTGCAAAGCAGTAATCAAGGCAAAAGGTGGCTACTTTGAAGAATCTAGAATATAAGACATATTTTCAGTTGTTTCACACTTTTTTGTAAAGTGTAATGTATAATTCCACATGTGATAATTCATAGTTTTGATGCCTTCAGTGTGATTCTACAATTTTCATAGCCATGAAAATACAGAAGAATCTTTGAATGAGAAGGTGTGTCCAAACTTTTGGTCTGTACTGTATGTACTTATATATACCACAAAGAGTTCATACGTTCTAGGCTTAAACATACACACAGAGAGACACAAACACACACACACACTCATACACACGTCCATTCACATCATTGGGCTGTCTGTGTCATACAGGAAGGGTCTCCAAAGATCCATAGAGACATTCTTTGTAACCACTTATACTATGACCAAGTTATGAGAATTCTGCATACAGGACTCCTTTTATTAATTAAAAATTACCTAAAATGTTTAATAAAATAGGTTTCACAAACTGGAGAGTCCATAAGAAGAACATCTTCAAAGGATAATCTACTTAAATGTAATTTAATACTTCCTGTCTTGTGTTGTTATGAGGTCAGCAGTGGAGATATTGAACTTAATGCCTTGTAAGTTCTGCCTGATAACTGTCTACACATTTAGGAATTAAGGAGATATCCTAACCCTAATTACATTTTATAGATATTGTGAAGACTCGGGGTCAGCGGGTGCTCTAGTCTGCTAGCCGAAACCGCATGGACCAGGCACATACCACTGAACGTCCCCACTCTCCTTTCCTGTGGGCAGAACACTACTCAGACATCACAGGGTGAGGGTAAAACAGTGTGGCAATAATTTATTGAACCACCACTAAGCAACGGCATATAAAGCAGTCCCAGCCAAATACCCCAGAAGGTGCAAATTACAGTCTCAGCCTTCTGCTGACTCACCAGGATTAGAGCTGCTTCCAGGGCGACTACCCCCACCAGTGGCATCCCGCTTTTTGCGGGCTCCCACAGAGGAGAGGTAACCATAAATTTAGGAAGCTAACCGAGAGCAGTGAGGTATGTGGCCAGGTGATCTGATTGTTGAACCTGGATTCTTCAAGACATCTCTGGGGGTTTAGTGATGGTAAATGAATCAGATCTGTGCTCTTCCAGCTGGGAGCCTGGTCCTCTAAGCTGACATCCTGAAGACTCCCTTGTAACAGAGGCTAAGTCTCCTTATATAACTCACAACTGTCCTTCAAGCCAGCATCCAGATGTCAAGAGAATGATGTGATGAGGTTAACTCGCATTCTTTTATTATATATAGTTTATCCTTCAATGTTTGCAAGTCAACAAACTGCATGGCCCTTTACAATGTGTAATCAACATATCAGTAAACATCATTGTTCAGTGACCCTGCATCCCTGTTTTGCAAAGATAGCAGTACAATAAACTGTAGGAGCTGATGTAAGAAGTAAATAACAAACATTCATCCATTTACAAATATCAATTCAACCTACAAGGAAGAGTCAATACTTGAGACAACAGTTTATGATTCTAGGCCTACTGAATTTATGAATTTACATCTGGCATAATTAAGAGGAAATCCATCACGAACATTCAAAGAATGAAGCCTGCTATTATATGGCTATTACAAGGATTTTAACCACTTCACCCCTGGGGGATTTTTCTGTTTTGTTTTTTCGTTTTTATTTTTTCCCTCTCCTTCCAAGAGCCATAACTTTTAATTTTTCTGTCCACATAGCTGTATGAGGGCTTGTTTTTTGCGGGATGAGTTGTACGCTTGAATGACATCATTGATTTTACCACATAGTGTACTGGAAAAATGAACAAAAATTCCAAGTACGTTGAAATTGCAAAAAAAGGGCAATTCTGGTAGTTTTTGTTAGTGTTTTATTTACCATGTTCACTATATGGTAAAACTGACCTAGCAGTTCCAAAAAAAAATGAATTTGCTTTTGTCTCCATTTTTCGAGACCTGTAATGTTTTCAATTTTTGGGATCTAGGGCTGTGTGAGGGCTTATTTTTTGTGCTCTGTGCTGAAATTTTACTGATACCATTTTGGGGTAGATACGATATTTTGATCGCCTCTCATTGCATTTTAATTCAGTCTTGTTGCAGACAAATAAACGTAATTCTGGAGTTTTGATTTTCTTTCTTGTTATGCCTTTTACTGATCGGATTATTTACTTTATATTTTGATGGATCAGACTTTTATGAACACAGAGACACCAAATATGTGTTTTTTTCAATGTTTTAATGCTACTATCAGTGTAGCTCTTGCTGTAAATGCTGGGGGGCCCCAAGGGAGTGTGGGCCCTGTGCAATTGCCCTGTCTGTAACCCCTTAATGTCGTCACTGGCTCCAGAGGAGTAGGACCATCCTAGATGAAGTGTAAAGGGGTCAGTAAAGTACAAGGAAAAATTGGGCTTTTTAAGACAGGGCCCTAATGGTCAGGGCTTGGGTAAGGAGAGGCATTGCTCTTGAATGCAGGGTATGGTTAGTAAAGGCAGAGCTACTAAGAATGGTGCCTGGGCTAGGAGGAATGATCCCCAAATTTGTTAGGAAGATGATTCTCTGTAGATGCCAGTGAGAAGTAGCACTGTCATCATGGACTTGTAAAGGGAACAGGTGACAGGGACTGTCATGTCCTTCCCTCCTGAAAGACAACTTTTACAAAATGGTTTGGACATGTATTTGTATTGTATTTTTCTGACTGTGATAATATGTGAAAATGCATGGAACTCTATAGGAACTAATTGATGCAGATATTTGAATGGAGCCATTGCATAATGTGCAGTGAATAGGGAAAGCAGAGAGTTCGGTTTAGGACACAAGGTTTAGCTTAGAGCTTAGAAGTTAAATAAAGGGAAATGTGCAGTGGCGTGCATATTAGTTAATAGGTGAAAGGTTACCTTTCCCCAGCAACAGGCTGCTGGGGCAGACAGACAGAACTTATTTTAGACCCATAATTACGGTAAGTAGGGGTACTTCCAAAAAAATGCATATAATCCCAAAAGAAGGGGAGCAATTATGCCCAAATATTGTAAAATAAACAAATCTTAATTTAAGAAATGCTTAAAACAATGAAGCAAAGTTTAAAAAAGGGTGATATGAGCAGATAATCCTGTGCAATAATAATCGCCACATAGAGAGAGAGCGAGAGAGAGAGAGAGAGAGAGAGAGAGAGAATCAACAGACACAGAAAATTAATTGCTTGAAGATGTTCATTATCATAAAGTGCAAAAGCAATAGATTATTTAGCGACCCCTAGTGGTCAAAAATAGATAATGCGAGTCAGATACATGTAACATGCATAGAAAATCTATGTCAATGCTATAGACCTGTAAAGTGCAAGTGCAGTAAAATGTACTATCTGTGCAGACACAGATAATCAATTTCTTGAAGATGTTCATAACCATAAAGTGCAAATGCAATATATTATTTAGAGAACCCTAGTGATCAAAAACAGATAATAAGAGTCAGATACAGGCAACATGAAAAAGAAAATCTGTGTCATTGGTATAGACTTGGAAAGTGCATGTGCTGTAAAATGTACTAAAGTATGTCCATATAGAAAGATTAGATTTGTCTTGGGTAGACTAAATGCAGAGAGCCAAAGAAAGTAATAAATGTACTACATAAGGCATATACCATGTATGCATGAAAAATATATAATAAAGTGCAGATGCAGTAAAATGAGGCAGGGTATAAGTAAATGACACATAAAGAACTACTAGTGTAAATGAAAACAATGTGTCCATACACAGTACAGAGAAGCAAGTTATACCCAGGTCAAACTAATACTTTAAGAGTGCACAAGTACAAAAAATGTCATGTACCACAGGATCTCATAGATAATAGTAATGAATAATGATATAGCTTAGTGGAATTATTGAAGCACAGCCTAGGAACCTCGACGTATGTTTCACTTATGGCTTCGTTCTGGAGGAAGTCCCTATGACCAATAGAGTCTGTTGATAGAGGAACAGACAGAGAGGAACGGAGGCAAAACCTTGCAATGTGCTGTGTAAATTGAAGAATAGCTGGAGGGTGCTGTGCCCGATACTGCATGTTGCAGACTGTTGCATGTGAACTGTCCAGTAAAGTTGAACTTGTTGAAACTGAGAGTCCCCATTGTGTGTGTGGCTGTTCCTGGACCCATGGACATGGATGCAGCGGAGGCTTCCGGCCCACAAGTGAGTGTAAGGCAAACCTTATAGCACACATGGAATGGGACATTGTTTATTAGTGGGGTGTAAGAGCAAGGATAAGCAGCAGCAGGCCCACAGACCAGCCCTGAGCCCAGCTTCAAGTGGCGCTGTGGTCCAAGGGACTTCCCATCCGGTAAGACAGCTTTTCTGAGATCCACTACAGTTCACCCTTACTGTCCCCTATCCAGCCTCTTCTGCATCAAAGAAATCAGACATGTATTCCAGTGCCTACTCTGTTCCACAGGCCCCGGACCTCACTGGGATTTCCGCAAGACTTCTGGTTAGACCTGATACTACCCGAACAATATGTACCGGTAATGCCCACTGTAGCTTTCACCTGAACCTCTCACTGTCTTAGACTCTAACTACCTAAACCAGGAAATGCTCTCGCTTTTCAACTGACCCTGTCCCCTCTCATGCTGGGCTAGTCCCAAACACATTAACTGTATTCTAACCTACTCTGTCTGCCCCAGCAGTCTGTTGCTGGAGAAAAGTAACCTTTCACCTACTGAACTAATATGCACACCACTGCATATTTCCCTTTCTTAATTTATCCTCTAATCTCTGCACTAACCCTTATGTCCTAACTCTAAGTCTCTGCTTTCCCTATTCACTACACATTATACATTAGTTACATTACAATATCCGCATCAATTAGTTCCTATACAGTTCCATATATTTTTACATATTACCACAGTTATAAAAGTACGATACAAACATGTCCGAACCATTTTGTAAAAGTTGTCTTTCGGGAGGGAAGGCACATGACAGTCCCTGTCACCCTCTTACAGACTTGAGATCAGAGTTGCACAATCATTCAGGAGTATATTTATTTAGTTAAATTCTGCAGTAGCTCCACCACGTATATTGAAATTTTCAAGCTTCGACGTCTAGTAAATTTTTTGTATGCTTTGATTCCTCTAATAGATAATGGTATCCAGGGCATTGTCGGCATCGGTTCTCTAAGGCCTGGTTCACACTGTGTTTATGCAGTAGGTCCATGGGTTCATTTGATTTTCTGAAAATTAGGATTCAGAGAGACGCCTGAATGGAGCCACAGACTAAAATGGCACAAATGGATTTCAAAGGGACTCCTTGTGTTCCTTGAAAGAATGTTTCTGTGCCCGTCTGAAAAGACAGGTGCCACTAGCAAAAAGCAAAAAGCACTTATGGAGTCCATTTGAACTTTGCCGTGTTTTGTAGTATATAGCTCCGTCTGGGAATCTGATTCCCATTTTTTAGAGATTCAGAAGGAAACCCCTGAACATGCTCTGTAAGCTCAAAGTGAATAGGGCCTAAGTGTAAAGGGATTTTTGCCCTGGATATTACAATGGTTTCTAGATTGTGGAAACTAATGCCTGCCATGTCCATCTTGTGTTAAGCCCCCTGTGCACTTTCGATGGCTGTCAGCCGAACTATAGTTAGACCTATCATTTATCCGGCAGCTCTCTCGCTGACTCTCCCGTACAGAAGAGCGCTCGCTCTGCCGAGGGCCCCCGTCTCTGTGAGAGAGCGGCTGCCAGACTCTTCTCATCTCCCGAAGAACAAAAAAAATTGACAGATGACATCAGTAGTCTACACGTAGTAGATTGTCGGCCGAACCTGTTTATATCATCAGGTTGAACCAACGTTCGTTTGATTTGTATGGTGACCTTTGTACTAATAATAATAATAATATTCCTCTGTTAAATATGAATTACTTACAGGAGCACTTTGTGTTGTGTTAGTCCAAAAAATACCCCTAGGTCAAACCTCCACAGATCAAATATTGATAACCTATCTAATGCCTAAAGGCCCACTTATGCTGTGCCGTTATTGTGAGCGAGCGTTCCTAATTTATCAGTAATCATGCAGTCTAAAGAGGGTGACGATCATATGATGAATGAGCAAAATGCTTGATCGTCGGGTGAAATGATCTTTTTTTGCTGCACAAAAAAAATCCTACTTCTCGGCAGCTCATCATCCTGTGTATCCAGGACTTGCGGTGGTGACCTCAATGGCTGCTTACACATTACCGATCATTGAGGGTGCATCCGAAGCCAGCTGGGCCTGTGTAAAGAAGCTAGTAAGAAATGCAAGCCCGGGAAGCTTACTTCTAAGCAGCAGCAGCCCAACATTGCGTAGTGTGAACTATCACCATAAATTTGGAAGTCATTAGGAGACTTAGCAGAACCTAGTCAACAGCACTAATTATAAGTTATAAGGGTCCGTCAGATCGATTGAATTAACCTCAATAAAATATAGACAACCAATCAGGATCTAGCTTTTGGAAAATGAACTATCTTGAATAAATGTTTCCCGAAGCTAAAACAAAAAATAATGAATATGTTAATGAATAAAACACACACCATATTACAGATATTTTTTGGGTTTTTTGTTTTATTTTTTTATTTATAAAGCATAAAAAAGTTGTTAAAAAAGACCGCCCGGTGATTGGGTGGTTTGGACATCCTGTGACTTCGTTGCTTTTCTTGGCTGAGTCAGTTAGAGGACTGTATACTGATGTGTACTATATACTGTTGATGTTGTGCCTAAGTCCAGTTTGTTAGTACTAGTAAAGCTCGGCACTCAGTAGGATGCGCGAAAATAGATGAGATATTAATTTACAATTCGACCAGAAAAACAGCTTACAACGTTTCGGTCCAATATGGACCTTCATCAGATAATTGCTGGTGTGACGTGACAAAGCCACAATACTCCAGCGCTGATATCTACTTCTCCTGCTGACACAGTCCGTTGAATCTCAACCAGCAGACTGTGAGTTCCATAACTCACATTTCTTACTGTCACCCCGGCAATTATCTGATGAAGGTCCATATTGGACCATAACGTCATAAGCTGTTTTTCCGAACTGGTTGAATTGTACATAAATATCCCATCTATTGTCGCGTATCCTGCCGAGTTTTACTCTTACTACCCTACTCGGACACCCCACCATTTCTTACTGGAGTGCCGTATATGACTTTCCTACCTAAGTCCAGTTTGTACCAGCAAATATGGACCCAATTACCACTTATTATTGGCTTTTACATGGTTGCAATTTTCAAAATCAGACTGCAGGAAATTGAATACTGTTGAAAGCTTAAGCAGCACATAAAAAGGTAAAAAAAAGAAATGAAACTGACATATGAAGCTGCAAGATCATCAAATAAAGAAGTGATGGCCTAGCGGCAATGAGGAGTCTTGCAAAGTTTGACTGGACTAAGCTCAGAGGTCACAAATTGTAACCTTGGATATGTGTTACTTCTGAGATCAGTACTTAGGCACACTGGTTTGTGACGCCAGTTCTCCAGAGTGGAGCTTTGTTGTGACTTGTAGCACTTTAATACATTGGTCCGAAAGAATACAGGGCGAAGCTCAGAGGGTGGAGTGATGCATCCAGGTTGAGAGAAGGCAGCAGGACTCCATATTTCAGCAATAGAAAGATGGATTTAGTTCTTTTCATGATTTTAGTCCAGGATTCTAGAAAATAATTAGAAAGGAAAATGTTATCTAGACTTCTAATGATTACTAATTCATGTATTTTTATAATTAAAGAGGTTGTCCGGGACTTTAACATTGATGGCCTATCCTTAGAATAGGTCATTAATGTCTGAACAGCGTCGGTACAACACCCGGCGATCAGCTGTTCCCATTACGAAGCAGCACAGCACAGTTCCATCAACGGAATAGTGGCTGTGGCCGGGTACTGCACATCGGCCCCCTATTAATTTAAATAAGGGGCAGATGTGTAGTACTCAGCTGTAGCCACTATACAGTCAACGGAGCTGTGCAGCCCTGTAACTGTGCAGCTCTGTAACTGTGTAAGGGGGTGAAGCACAGGAAGAGTCGGAAGGTGTTACCTCCTCTGCTCCGTGTCCGGAACCATGGAGCTGTACAGCAGGTTTCCCAGTGGGGACGTTTTCAGACCGGGACAGTAAGCGAGACAGACTGAGGGAGGGAAAGCTTGGCGCACTGAGCCGAGAGAAGTGTGTGTGGCAGACAGAGCTATAGACAGCTGCATGCAAGGGAGGGGGGAGGACTCCCTGTGAGAGAGCTAAGACAGGAGAATGGGATCTACTTGCTGCTGACTGTGAGTACGTGAATGCAGAGTTCCCAGAGATTGGAACAAGACTCCCTCCTGACCGCACAGGGACGGAGACCCGCTCGCATAGTCACGGCGGCCGCAGTGACGGATCAGAGCCCCTGACCCCAGCAGAGAAGCTTAACAAAAGACTGAGCATTGTCCCGGAGGAGAGACTGTTAGTTTTGAAGCAGAGACTCTGAGCAGGGAAGACTCAGTTGTCCCAGTCTCCCCCTGCCTCCCACATTAACCCTTGAGAACCTGGTTACCATTTCATAGAGATAGCGTTCACAGAGACGACAGCGCTCACAGAGACTCCAAGTGCCGCTGCTGTCGGCGCCTACATTGGAGAGGACGACTCTGCGAGGGCAAGATTTCTTCAGACTAATAAGTTTCCCGAAACTCCCGTTAATTATCGTTATTCTGCTCAACTGTTTGATTACTCGTTCAAGACCTCATATGCTGATTAATATACTGTTATAATATCAGTTTAATCCCCACTATTTTCTCCCTGCGAGGAGAATCTTATCCTTGTAAATAAATCCTTCACTGTTGATCTGGCTCTGTTCCATGGTGACATACCCGGCACCTGAACGTTATTACAACTGTGCAGTTCCGGCTGCTGCCAACACTGGGAGCAGCTGTTAGGCTGGGGTTCAGGGTGTTGAACCCGCATCGATCAGACATTGATGACCTATCCTAAGGATAGGCAAAGCAATGTTAAAATCCTAGACAAACCCAATAAAAAGGGTTATTCTCATCTTTGCTTACAATTTCAAAGTGCTTTTATTATTAAAAATCTTCTCCTTCTCAATAACATAGTGATATTTAATTTTTGTAAGTTACAGCTATTTGTCCAGGATACCAGCCACCTCTACAGTCCAGCAGCAGTGGCCAAACATGAGCAGAGCAGACAAGGTCTTTTCAGTAGAGCTTGTAAGTGCTGCTTTGAAGCTGGCTGTGTCACATTGTTAGCTCTCGATCTGGACAGTTTAGTGCAACTTCACTCCTCCAGGGCTGCAGAGGCAAAGCTGCTTTAGATAGCAGCATTGGAAAGGGCACAGACCGGGCTAATAGCGCAACAGTGCAACTGGTCTGAGCTGTCAATCAGGAAAGAGCGCACTGTTTCACCAGCAAGCAGGATGCTGGGAGGCTGGGGAGCGGTGCGCTCCTGATGATTGATCATGAGACACACACTGTTGCTGCTCGGGTCTCGATATTTTGCCTGCAGCGGTGCCATAACGTCAGCAGTACAAATCACCGCTGTCGCTAATCATTGAGCATGGCAACTGTGCCATCTACCTTGGCTTCAGTGGTGTTCTACGCTGTCAATGTGAGGTCACATAGAGACCCGTGCAGCGGCAGGGAGCTAACGCTGGATTCATGGTGAATACCTGCTCTTCTTGTAATTTATTTTTTGTTCAAATGCCTGAGGATCACTTCCCTGAAAGTGGAAATCCCCTTTAATGCTAAAAATACACTTCCATATTAAAAGAATACAAATTATATTGTACATGATGCTATATATCCATCTTCAAATGTATCACTTATGGCTAGTCGCCAGGGTAAATGGTAGCATAAAAAATAAGGATAGGTAGTGGCGCCACATGCTTGCAGTTTTCACATGGGGACTGCGACTCATGTCTGCAAGACAAACTCATACAGAAGTGTGTGTGGGCCGATAGTGAATCCACAGCGCTCTCTGCAGGTGGAGAATGAGAAATGGCATGTAAAGGGACATGAAAATTGGAAGGCACATCGCAGCAGACAAAAACACCGCCATGGGTAGACTTTGCCTTATTGCACCAAGAATTCACCACATCTACAACACATCTGTAACGAATCCGGTATTAAAAAAATGGACCCGTTAAAAACAGAGCAAAAACAGACAAACAGCAAAATTTAAGCCAAAGTTTCTGTTTTTAAACAGATCTGTCTTTAAAAAAACAAAATATAATGCACTTCTTAAAAACATACATTTTGGCTTTCTTATTGCATCAGTTTTTGTTCTGTCTGAACTCCTCTAGTGTCCAGTCTTTAATCAGGACTAAAAAAAAACGGATCCCTTAACGGATGACAACACAATGTGATCTGTCTCCGTACTCTTCAGTTGCTATCAGTTGTTTTTTTTTTGGCCAGACCAAAAATAATTTTGCGGAGTACGCTTGTTTTGATCCAGCTAAAACAGAGAGCAGAAGGAAAGGAGGCAAATGTAAGACATTTTATATCCCTAGCGATCTCATTCAAAGGAATGGTTACTGTACCGGAACATCTTATTTCCGTTTTTATGATTCTAAAACAGATCGAAAAATGGAAATAATCATTAGTCATGTGAATATAGCCTTATACGCAAATGCATGTTACAGTGATATAGTACAACTAAAAGAAAGTTGTTGTTTTTTTTTATTTATCTCTTCAGGTTCCACCATGCTGCTTACAGTGACCCCACTAGAAAATCCGGGCCCTCCTTCCCCTGCTCCTCCACCAACTCCTCCTAAGCCACGTAAAGACAATGCAAAGCTTCAGCGCCTTCTACGGAAAACTGCAAAGAAAAGTGGAGTACAAGCCTCTCCGACACTTGCCACCAAGTCCTACCGTGCAACCCTTTCTCCTGTCAGTGAAGCTGATTTGGAAAGTAATGAATCTTCAGCTCCTCAGAAACACAAGAGACCTCCTTCCATTACCCTACCTCCACGATTTCAGTTCAAGGCAGTAACCCATCGGGCGCCTTCTCCTTACCCCAAGCAGAAGTTTACCTTCACTGTAAGTGAGCAGCAAAGTCTCAACCAGTATCTGAGTCCTAGCCCAGTTCCTGACACACCATCACCTCTCCCATTTAGACCCAGCTCTCCTAATATCATGTTCCTATATCCACAAGGTAACACCCCTGATCGTTTATCGCCAAGGGTCATTGCTAACAGCAGTCCAAGACCTTGCACCACAAAAGCCATAGAAACAACTCCAAAACAACCAATTGTACCTCAACTTCAGATCCTAAGTCCCCCTACTATAACTGTACAGGAGACAGATGGAAACAACGCAGAGGCTCTTTCCCCTAAAATAGATGAGACTGTGAACAAAATACAAATTAATGGATTTTCCACACCAATATCTGAGGACACAAATTTATCAAAGGGTTCTAGCTGCCCCAGATCTATACCTGATCAGCAAGAGTCCATAGACAAACCCAATAATTGTAGTCCTAGGTCAGAAAATAAGCCAAAAGCGTCGGTAACTACAAAGATAGCTACAGAGGTGACAGATAAGAAAGAGACTGTACATCATGTTTCTAAGGTTGCTGAGATCCCAAACGGTAATTCGGCCAAAGTCACTAGGACAACAGACAACTCCACGGACTATCCTGATGGACAATCAAAAGTCACAGTCAAAACTGGTTCTGTTGAAGTCACCATTTCTCCAAAAACAACTGGAGCTACCAATGTAACCTCAAGTACAGACAATTCACCTAAAACAGAACTGGTTCCCAAGTCAGAGGAAATAACTATTTTGAAATCCCCTGAGAAACCTAAGCCACCTAGGAAGAAGCCAGGCGGCGGATGGGCAAGACTTGTCAAGCACCTTGTGGTTGAACCAGAAGAGCCAAAATTTCCTGAAGCACAAAATGCAAAGGAGGACAAAACTGAGAAATCAGAAGGAGAGAAAAGAGACACTACAGAAGGTACTCAGCAGAGTAAAACCAATCGTGCTAACAAGATGTGGGATGCCTTACTCTACCGTATGGCTACATCAAGTAAGGAGCCAGAGAAGCCCGGGCAAAAAGCTCCCCCACCACTTCCTTTTTTCCGCTCCCGTTTGCCCCTTCTCTTAAACCGGCCTCGGTTTGATGCTAGAAAGCTAAAAGAAGCTGCGGCACGGCCCTTGCGTAGAGTGACCGCTTTCTTCCATAGAAGAGTAGCGGACAAAGAAAAAGAGGCGTCAAGCAGTTTTAACAGGACCGCATCCGGGTGGAGCATTCGAGGGGAGGATGCTAAGCAGGAGGATGAGAAGAAAGCAGTCGACGGTGATATGAAACAGTGAGGGAAGACCACCCCAAAGACTTCCCCTAACCTTCTGCATGCACAATGTCCTCTACATAAATAATGTTCTACCCTTTTTTATATCTCCGTACTATTTTATGTTATTGCTGTGTATTGGTTCCCACATAATTCATACTCAATTGCAAATTAATGGTTCACTTTGCGTGGCATGTCAGGTTCTACTAAAAAATATTAATGGCGGGTTCAGTACGAAAAGAGAACTGTGAGAAGGTGTTAAAGTGCACATCAGTCGGTACGGGGCAACATCTAGCACTTCAGTCCATTTTGATTTTTTTTGCACTGTCAAATTAGAAAGAAAAAAATTGAAAACAACTTGCACGAAGTCTGTATATCAGGTAATATAGGCCATACAACTACTACAGTGTCTCAGCATGAGACCGAAGGTCCAAGAAGGGACACTAAAGGCTCCATGCACTGCAATATGGCTTAACACAAAATAAGTGCGTAACGCGGCTGTGTGCATGAAGCCTACAGCAACATGCAAAGATATTCTGTAGGAGAAAATATCAATTCAGAATATCCATTCAGAAGGTGACTATGTCTTCAACAGGCAGTTATTCCGGTCATCTTCCTGGTGCATTAATATGGGACATCAGCATTATTAGACACTTATTCTACATTTGGCTTATGCAAAGCAAGCTCTAATATCATAGATAGAAGGGATGTCCAGTGAAAATCAGTTATGTCCTATTGATCTGTGAGGGTTCAATCACTAGGACCTGCACCAACTGGCACAATGGGAACTGTATATACCCAATAGAATGGAGCGGCATTGCGAAAGTAGGACCTCTGCTTTATTCACTTCCCATGGGGCTCCCTATTGTTCTGCTTGGCTTCTTCCGGCAGCCCATATAGAAGGAATATAGTGGCAGGACGGGGATAAAAGTTCCCTATCAAGGAAAACAAATTCCCCATTCTGCCGATCGGTACAAGCCCAACCCAACTGGACTCTCACCGATCAGCAGGTTACCACCTATCCTTGTTTTTACTGGACAAACCCTTTAAGATGAGTAATTCAGTCTCAAACCTTAAATATAATGTATCAGTTATATAGGAAGTACAGATCGCACTTCATCAGTGCGGTTTTTGATTTAGTCTCACCACTGGTTCTAGTTGAACCTTCTTCTTGTACATATTTGGTTCCTCCTATAGACGCATGATCTGATCATTACCAAACCAATGAACTTACAGGGAACAAGATTTCCAAACTTAAAGAGTAAAGGTCGCTATAATTTTTATTTCATAATAATATACATGAAAATATGCAACTGAGTAATATATTTTATCAGAGAAATCTGCTTCTTTCTCCTCCAGGACTCTAAATTCACAGGTAAAATCTGTCTTCTGTGAATAGAGATTTCCCCATTACTGAAATAGGAGATGACAGTTGGTGCTTTAAAAATGCTATGGAAGGGGAGGAGTTAGAGGCGGAGACAGACATTCTGCTGCAAGTTCTCCTGAGATGACATTTACAGTTCTCCATAGAACCTTATGAGCACCAACTGTCATCACCTATCTCAGTAATAGGGAAATCTGTATTCACTGTAGATAGATTTTACCCGTTAACTGAACATTTTCAGAATAAATCATCAGTCTAGGAGGAGATGAATGACTTTCTCTGATAACATATATTTAAAAGTTTTTCATTTTCACGTGCACTATTGATTTATGAAAAGAAATTAAAATGATGGTTTCTTTTTAACCCTTGAATGGTGCTTAATGCTGAAGGTTACTCATTTTTGCAACGCTTGGCTAGAAGGACAGACTGAAAACTGAAAGGAGAGTTGAAGGAATTTGGCCCACAAATAAGGTTTGTCACCTATCCACAGAAAAGTAAGTGGGGACAAGCATGAAACGGGCGGAGAAACCTGAGCGCTCATAGACAATGACGTCCATTCAGAGGATATAGTACATCTGCTCTTGTGAACATGGGGGTCTCAGCATCGGTTCCCCCTGCAATCACACATTTATAACCCATCCTGTGAACAGAAGTCAAATATTGCTCAAGGGCCGACCCTTTCGAGAAAATGAGAGTTACATAGAGAGAATAAAAAGAAAGATGCTTAGAAGGATTTTTTTGGTTACCTCATCAAGGATCGTCCACCTGGACCTTTTCATATTTTCCATGTCCAGTTGGAACAAATTTGTATTTTGCCGTCACACTCTGTGGGAAAGACCACATCAAAGGTCAGTTTCGTTCTCCATCATGGATTTTTTTTTTTTGCAATTACCCAACATTTACACATACAATCCATCATTGGACACATGGTCACAAATTAATTCCCGAGTTGTTTTTTATGTATTGTAAAGTCTTAAGATATCGGATATTCAGAAGTCTCCATATATAGGTAATAGTAGCCTCGCAGATTGGTCAGTGTGGTCTTGTGATGCCCCCTATGAGGTAAGAGTCTACACGCCAGAGACATCTGCTTGCTGCAGTTTTGATAAAATCCTTGTTTTCTCTTCTACCGATCTAGCAGTTCTCTGAATGCTGAGCCCTGCATAACCCCGCCCACACCACTGATTGGCTGCTTTCTATTGTACTAAGTGCATAGTCAGAAATCTGCCAATCAGTGGGGGGGAGGTGGGGTTATATTGAGCTCATGAATAAAGAGGACTACCTGGAAGCAAGTTTACTAGTCCTCTAGTAATGATCACCTGCCAGTAAAACAGTGACTTTATCAAAACTACAGCAAGCAGCCCAGTAAGTGACACACAACTGGAATCAGGGTACATTGGAAAAAGATGGTGGCATATTCAATAAAATAGCAATATTCAGCCCCTATTATATGGGGGACCATTTTAATATCTGCTATTTCCCCCCTTTTCATCTATACCACTACTGTGGGGGCCCCAGAGCTGTTTCCACGTCAGGAAAAATTTGCAGGCCATGTAGTAGGAAAAAAAGAAGAAATAAAACATAATTCACTTGAAAAAACACATTCACAAGTCCGTTACGCCGCTGTTCACACTAGATGTGGTAACGCAAGTTCTCTATCTACAGGAGAAATGCATCCTTCAAAGAAATATCACAGCACCAGGTTGTGATATAAACGACCATTTCCCTATGTTTGGAGACTTCTGAACCCTCTTTGTAATAAAAATGATACCGATAATTATGATACGTGTTGTGAATATTTGCTAAATTAATAAAACATCCAATTAATAACAAATTGGGAAAAAACGCTCTACTTATATTCTCAATAAGTCACAGGTAAATTTTGGAAGTCTATACTTAGGGGAATGTCTCAGGACCATGGGCAGCATGAACCACAGCTGGCTCCAATAATGGGCATTTTTTAGGGAAAACACACTCTACAACACGGGACCTGGTGAATAGTCTTGGACCCTTGTCCCTGCTGACTTTTCCTTGCGTCGCTCACCTAAATTGATGAGTCTCTCCCTTTATATACACAGGCCAAGACCAATCAATGAGTTGGAACAAAGCCGGTAGGGACATCCAATTTTTTCAATTTTTTTTCCCAGTGCAGATACAGAGAAGAAGGGACGTGGTCGGTCGGTCATTATGGATGCATTTACAATGGCCGACACATGACCATTAAGCAACCGACAATTTTCAACATGTAAGCCGATCAGCAATAGTTTAACAGACTGCATCCACTTACACAGAACAATTGAGAGATAATATAATCATTCTGTGCACATAGACTGTCTCGGCAGCACATGTCCTGATTACACAGGATGACGTGCTGCCGAGAACAATGATTTTAAGCAAGCTTAAAAATAATTTCTCCCAACAAATGAGTATTTTGCTCAATGCTTGGGTGATTGACAGTCTGTTTAGGCAGGCCGATTATCAGTAAAACATGGTCCTAGGGTGGCTCTTTGCAGATACTCGGCCACTGTACAACGTGCACCTTAAGTCCACAGTTTGTGTGCAGCAGCCTTCATAAATAAGCATATAGGGCCTCAAGCGTAAGACTGCCGACATGAATGAAGGTGGGCGAACTGCTAAAGGAACCACACCACTTATTGCCATTTCTTATTTACCCTCAAGTAACAAAAGTTGGTGTCTGATTATATTAATAATATTAAGAATTAAGTAGTGAGTCCATCCAGAACGCCTCTTGTACACAGTGTATATTTTGGATATATAGGATTTTGTTCGTTCTGGGGTAAAGCTGTGTACTATTTCTGTATATTAGCTACATGCATGTAATGTGAGTGGTATAGGCCTAGAGTGACCCTCTGTGTGCAATCACTAGGACAGAGGTGAGTCGGGTACGTGCTATAATTTTACTAGTAGCACTAGTAACATCCTCCATAGAAGTGAATACAGCAGATACATAGTTTAGTCTAGTGTATCCATGAGAAGAGCACCCGTCTCCCCCGTCCATCTTTACAAGTCCTCCAGATCAGCTCCTGTTCACATTAACAGGAACTGAGCTGCTGTACCCAGGAATGGCCACTACACAGTGAACGGAGCTGGGCCCTTCGGCTCCCGCTCACAGTTTACATTAAGCCAAAACTGAAAACAGATGGTAGGGTGGGCAGCCGCATGTCAGCCCCCTAAAAGATCTGACACTGATGACCTATCCTAGGGACAGGACATAAGCTGATTTTCTCTTTGAGGAGTTTTGTGAGCAGAGCAAAATGGAGAATCATGAACTAGACCGATAGTGCGATAGGACCATTGGCACAGCGGGTTCACAAAACAAAGGCGGATTTATCGCACACATACATATATATACCCCCACGGGCAGCACAACCGTAGCAAACGAGTCAAAAAAAAATCCAGCCGGATACGCTCTTTTACAACTTGCTTGTCGAGTTTGTGCCACTGAGTCACAGTCCTACCACTTTTACTTGTATTGCGCTGCAATGTAGTACCAACACCTAGCAATTTTTGGCCATTTTCGCCTTATAATATCAGCCTGACCATAGGGACTGTTTACCTTATTACTCTGCAGTGACTTAGCGTTCTGCTCCCATAAGCTCTTTTTGCTGAGAACCTCTCCAGGCTTCACCTCCTACAATACAAAGAAGAAGGTAACAAGTGATCGTCCGTCTTCCTTTCCTCACCCATATACTCAGATGTCATTGAAGACCTAACTTACCGGGACTTTTGGAGATGTTGCATGGCTGTCCATTTCCGATTTCCCTTTGCCCCACTGGTTAATCATGTCCGACACGCCAATGTTTATACCTTCTGTGTCCTGTAGAATATGGTAAATCATCAGCCGTTAGATACATCATTACAGTTATACCTCTGATACCGGGATCATGATCTTAGGTTATGGGGCCATTTGTTAGGATAAGGGTCACAGTGGTAAGCCTTGTGCCAGTAGGGCTCCGACATGACAGAAAGAACGCTCATGATGCTGCATCGATGCATAGATGACATTGTAGACAAATAATTGCCATACGGCAACTCTAGGTGTGGTCAAAGTCATCAAGTAACGTGACAGTCCCCAATGTGTCATGAGCTGTAAATAAAATCCCTCCAACCACTGAAAATCCTACCATTTACACTCACACTGACTTCACGAATGAATGAAAGAATGAATGAATTATTGAGTGGATCAGTAAATTACCGTAATGAATACATGAGTGAATGAATGAAGCCTTACGAGGCAAAAGGTTGATTTAAAGTTCCAAACTATAATAATTAAGCAACACAGTCCAGGTCATCCCATCACTGTTTGCCCTGACATCAGTCTCTCAAGGTTATCAAATGGCGCCAAGAGCACCTGCCCTACGAATCTGGAAATGAGCAGGAATCACGGTATGGCCCAATATTTGTACAGCTGAGCCTCCAAAATCTAAACTTGGGTAAGTTCACAAAAGATGCATTTGATGTTGAACCTACATTTTTGTCTAGAATCATCCGTCATTGATGATGCTCTTTAGGCCCACGAAAGATGTATTTGTTGAACCTACATTTTTGGCTGGAATCATCTCTCATTGATGATGCATTTTAGGCCCACGAAAGGTGTATTTGATGTTGAACCTACATTTTTGACTGGAATCATCCCTCATTGATGATGCATTTTAGGCCCTGTTCACACATCCATTAGGACGTTACGATAAATGGAATAGGTGATCTGTTGCATTATGTTATGGAAACGGAAGCATGGGGGCTCCATTAATTATTATGGGGTCTGTCTGAGTTTCATTTTTTTAGAACCTAAGAAACTTAGACCGGACTTATTTTTTCAATCTAAAAAAGGGACACTAAATGAACAATGCAAAACGAACCACATAATCCGTCTACCTGCTCCTAAAATGGAACGGGACATGTGAACAGAGCCTTAAGGTACTGCCACACTAAGCGATCACACTAGCGATCACGATAACGACGCAAGCTAACGAGATCGTTGGTGTGATCGCTTTAAGGTTGCTAGTAGCTGCCAAACAGGAGATCTCATAAACGACACATCAGCGGTCAGCGATCTGTTTAATGACTTTGGCGGTCGTTAGGATCTGTCATTAGCATGTACTGAGCGCAACCTAAGTGATCTCGCTTAGTGGGGCATACCCTTTACTGTTAAACAATATCTGCAAAGTGTTACCTTGCAAGGTGATAACTTAGATGCAGTGGTGACGTCCCCTGACTCCCACATGTTCTTCTTGCTTGACACGGCATCGGCAGGACTCAGTATTTCTAGAGACGGCTGACGAACTAAGCGGCCTGTTTTAGATGATGTCTGATAAGGAAATTTAAGGTAAGAAACAACTGTGTGATCATCAATCTGTGATAAAACCTGAGAGACTGATGAACCACATTAGTATATAATAATAATAATTTAGTAAAGTTATTGATTCTCATCCCTGGGTCACATCGGCATTGTTCATACCTCTATAGCATGTGTGTACTGCTCCAGGAGGCCATCAATTTTGTGTATTGGGAGAGGCGGCTCACTTCTCTTAATACTATTGCTGTATGGAAGAAAGAAAGGTCACATTTCAGGGTAACAAAGGGAAAGGATGAAAAGGAGGTGAACAAGGTGTATTAAAGATGTACAGGATAATAATTACATTACTTTTATTTCCATAAATCAATTGTAAAAGTGAAGATTAAAAAACTTTGTAATATATCTTATTGGCAAATTTGCTTCTTTGATCCACTGATCAGTCATGATTTTGTTTCCTTTAAAAGATGTACCAATTGTATAAAAATAAATAAAATAGTCAAGCACAAACAACAATGTAATCCTACAAAAAAATGTGCCACAAAGACAAGGTACTAGGAAGTAATATAAATAATAGTGCCAAGAAGTGTCCAAATAACACTGATAAATACTGCCTACAGTATATAATAATATAATACAATCCCTATATGATAGTGCCATGAAGGGTCCATATAACACTGACATATACTGCCTATATAATAAAAGTATACAGTGCCTACATAATAGTGTCATGAAGGGTCCATATTACACTGACATATACTGCCTATATAATAACAGTATACAGTGCCTACATAATAGTGTCATGAAGGGTCCATATTACACTGACATATACTGCCTATATAATAATAGTATATTGTGACTACACAATAGTGTCATAACACTGACTTACACGGCATATATAACAACACTATACAGTGCTTACATAATGGTACTATGAAGTGTCGATATAATGCTACATATACTCCCAATCTTGCTGCAGCCAATCACTGACTTGAACGGCTCTTGCCATCTACATCGGCAGAGACGCTGTGCTCTGTGATTGGCTGCAGCGCTGATGTGAGCTGTCGGTGTGACATCACTGTTGCAGGCATAATACTGAGACCGAACTAGTGGTGGAGAACTGGCGCAGGACCCGGGGACGGTGACTATCTGTGCTGTATATTTGGTTAAGTATAAAAAAGTATAAGGGGTCAACTTTTCTTGATGTGGAAAACCGCTATAATTTGAGTACTGTATTATATGTAATTGATAGTTGCTGGTAATGTCTATATAACTCTTCACCGTTAGAGAGAAATTCTTGTGATCCATGGTCCAATATAAAGGTGAATCTGAGCCTTCACATGGCATTATTCACTTCCCATTATTAGTTAATGGAAAAAGCAGAATACAAGTATTAATATTTACCTCTTCTGGATGGAGCGGTTCAGGACCTCTGCTCTCTCCGTGACCTAAATATCGGTGACACAGAACAGTCATGTTGTGCACGTTCACTGACAAACAGTTTTTAAATAACTATGCAGGTTAAAATACATCTTTGCACACGCTCATTAGATGTTTCAATATAAAAGATAGATTCTGAGTCTTTTCATTGTGACTATGTACATGTGTTGTTTCCTGAAACTACAGGAAGTTAGAGTCTACAAAAGCCCCGGTGGCCAATGTGAAAATTGCATGATTTCTATTTTTTATTTCTAATACAGATTGGATAGTTAAAACTAGCATTGCAAAAAAAAAATTAATAGAAAACTTTACACAACAGGTAATAATTATCTGATGATAGCCTCCCTTTAAGGTAAGAGTACTCACCTTCACAGTAATATTGTCTTCATTGTCCTCCCCATCACTGCTCACTGTCTGCCCTTTCACATCTTCAGGCCTCCACCTCTCACTGTATGACTCGCTCTGTATCATGAGCCAAGGAATACGATCAAAATATTATTACATGGGTCTATTCCAGAAAACTGTATTATGTGCATGACATTATGATTATGGCAACACCAATAATCACATATATATATCCGATATATTGTATAGTTTTTACATTTTAGTGGTTAAAAAAAACTGTACATGATGCCTTGATCTGAGACCACCCGGAACTTTATTTTTTCGCTGATGGAGATGTGGAATCACCGCGCGTAGAAAGGGGGGCGGCGCTTTGGGCGGAGCAGGTATCCGCTGCGTCCAAAGCGCCGACAATATTGAAAGTGGAAACATACCCTAACTGTATGTATGTCCTATGTTTGGAAGCAGTGGTGTAACAATCACAGTCGCAGAGGATGTGACTACGTCTGGACCCATACGGGTGGGGAGGTTAACCGATACCGGCGCCTATTTCAGCATAATGAGCATCTGAAGACACACATTCAGCTGAAATATATTGCGGAGCAGAGACCCACAAGGTCCCTGCAATGCAATACACACCGCCAGCCAATCACAGGCCGGTAGCTGACATCGGTGTGCCAGTCACATGGGGCGACCCATAGCAGTGACATCATGCATCACCATAGCAGGCGTGCCAAAGTCAGCTGCCTGCTCCTGCGCCGGCTATAGAAGAGGACGCCCTACAGAATGGGAGGAAGGTGAGTAGGATAGTTTGTTTGCTTTTAAATGTTAGAGAACAATGGAGTATTATTACTGGAGGAGTCCTGGATGGGGGACATATATTACAGGAGGAGTCCTGGATGGGGGACGTATATTACAGGAGGGGTCCTGGATGGGGGACATATATTACAGGAGGGGTCCTAGATGGGGGACATATATTACCGGAGGGGTCCTGGATGGGGGACATATATTACAGGATGGGCCCTGGAAGGAGGACATATATTACAGGATGGGCCCTGGAGGGAGGACATACATTACAGGATGGGGGATATATATTATAGGGTGGGCCCTGGATGGGGAACATATATTACAGTATGGGCCCTGGATGGAGGACATATATTTTAAGATGGGCCATGGATGAGGAATGGTGACATCACTATTGAATGAGGGACATTATACCAGGAATGGGGCCCAGGATATTGGACTAGTATAGGATGGGGACATCATTACATTATTGTGTACACGTATGTCTTTGTAGGATTTAGAATACTAAAAGGACCTATGCATCTAACCGACATGCAGGTGGGGGACCAGGTCCAAATTTTTCACCAGGGCCTATCAGACTCCAGTTACACCACTATTTGGAAGTGGTTAAAATTAAACTGTAAGATATGATAGAGACAAACAATCAATATTTCAATAATAATAAAATATTTGATAATACAAATAATAAATATCAGATTATTGTGAATACAGCTTGTGCACAGTGATAGCAATGCTCAGTGCAGCATACAACCACATAAGTCTTTGGTCCCGGTAGGAGTAGTTTTCTACAGGAGGACAGGGCTAGCCTTCTAATGAGAATATATGGCCATACACAGAGGCAGCTGGGAGTACCTGATCATTGTAAGGCTTATAAGTATAATTTTCTCTTCCTCCCTCTTCCTCTAGATTTGACGCTTCTTCTCTTAGATACGGACTCGCTGCTCTGTTATCCTCTTCATTATCATTATACTCGCTGAGGACAAATGAAAAAAAAAAGAAAAGAAGTGATATCGTGCGAGCGAAAAAATACTGTTAAAAGAAAAATGTCGCCATTCCATTCTGACGTCTCATTTAGACGATTATGTATCAAGATCCATGATGCGCAGAATGGTCACTGGTCTCCTTTGTTGAACTGGTCAGCCTCATACATGTCTATGAAGCTGTCAAGTTTGTGACAGGAGACCAGCAGCCAGTCTGAGCATGACAGTCCATACCCTGACCGGAACATATGGACGTCTGCCAATTGACATCACATCAACAGCGCTGCAGCCAATTAGTCAGCTCACCATCTCAGCCGCTAATCTCATGGATAGGCTTCAGCACTGTCACTTGTCTTACTGAGTCTTTTTCATTCTGTATTTTCTGTTACTTCTGTTGTTCATTAATAAAAATTTGATTTTTTTTATATATGGTTGGGAATCATGTTATAGGTTTCAGAGTGAGAAGTTGTTAAAAATGGTGTCCGTCACCCTGGAGGACCTGGCCTGTCCTGTATTACAATGCCTACTCATTGATTTGATGGATATTGTGTAATGCCTTATTTGCCCTGTGGAGGCACTGTAGGGAAATTAAACACTCGCTGCCAGGATTCTCCACAAACTACAGCTGATCACTGGCTGCTCTCAACATAAAAGCGTTCATCAGTTAACTGGCTAAAGACCAATTTTAACAAGAAGTGATTGTCCACACTGGAGAACCCTTTTAGAAGAATTACTTTTTGAGGCAATTTCTTGTTCCTCGGAGATCCCATATGTCTGTACCTGTGGATATATCTCCGATTTCTTATCTTATGCTTCCGGTTCACATGCCGGGTAACGATCCTAGTCTCTAGGTTTACCTTATTTCTATGATATTCTTTATATGAACTAAATCCATTTAAGATGTTAATTCCCTGCATATAAGGTCAGACTTGTACCTTGTCGCCCACTGGTTGGAAGTGACGGTCAGCGTCGCTGCTCTACTGGTCTCATGACTGCTGTGTTCATAACTGCAGGAATCGGCTTCATCGTTCACCTGATAAAAATAAATAAATGAAGTATTTTTTAAAAGTATATGGAAAATGTAGAATATAAGTTTCCCATATAGCAAAGATTAGTGTAGGAAAAGTGCCTTAGAGACGTTCACGTGACCCTCAAGGACTATCAGCCAAACAGGACACGTGTTTAGCTTAGAAGGTGCACATGGATTACTTTAGGAGACCTTCTAGTCATTAGCTTTGCACCGTTAGATACAATGGAGTAAGTACATTTATGACAGGTGCATACACATGGTTTACACTCTGCTACTTGTGTGAAGAACTTAGCAAAAAATACCTCAACTGCTTCATAGCGAGAAGTCCCTTCGTCTTCTTCCTCTTCTGCTTTTGGCTGTTGACCTCCAGCTTCTTCCTCTGCAGTCCCCACAAATCCACTCTGTTCTTCTTCCACGCGCCTGAACTCCCCTGTTTCCTCTGTGGCCTGTGCTTTCTGTTTCCTCTGCTCCAGTTTCTGTGACCAGTCACTGAATCCCTCATCTTCCTCAGTCTCCCAGGTTCCAGCAGGCTTTATTCCCATCCTAAAAATGATAAGAGCCATTGGACATGTTATGTAGATGACCGCCTTGTGCCTTCATGTTTATACAGTTCAGCACAAATATCGGTCTTTCTGCTTTTGCTTAGCTTTTGCGTTGTTTGGCTATTTGAAGGGCAAGGACGGCGGTGTCTCTTCTCTTGCAGAAGGTCTTCCCTGTGATATAGTGCTCATTCTATATAACAAAGGTATAAAACATTTCTTACAAAGTGGTGTAACGTGAAGATCACGGGGTTTTAATAGTAATGGTCTTATAAGGCCAAAGGAACCTTTTGGGTACCTAATGGTACCTTTTTGGCCTTCAATGAGAGAGACCACCAGTCGAAAATAAACTTTTAACTTAACAATAACTTTGTGGGAATTATAAACAGGAGATATCAGGCACACAACTTCTTTGAACGTTTCCTTCACAATGGGGAGCATTTCTCACACCCAGTTCCAATTCCTTTCTCGTTACTCGTTCGATCTCTATTTCCACTGTTTCACTTTTTTTCACCACAGCCTAGTCCTGTTAGCCAGAGTCCTATTCTCAACCCTTCTTTCCCCTCAAGGTAATTATGTTTCCGGTATGGCGGATACTTAACTTCCCTGTCACTGACAATCTGGAACTCCCTCCGGGGGCACTCTCTTCATCTCACATACTCTGTCTTGTCTTAGCCAGTGACCTCTTGGAGTTATAAATGCTGGGCCGTACTGCTAGGCGTCCTCTCCCGAGACCTGTCTCCATTTGATCACTCTGTCCTACTGTCGGTTCTCCTTTTCTCTTTACTCCGGTTCATGCTAACCACCGTCTTGGTCTCTCCTCACGTCAGGACACTCACGTCAGGCGGCACTGCTTACTGTCCACACCTTAGGTCTACTCCAGATGCACGCTGGGCCTTATCTGACATCCTGATAGGAAACTGTCTCTGTCTCTTCACCCTTTCCCTACCCACAATGGGCTAATCCCAAACTTTAACTCTAACTCTCTCTCTACTATCAGGCAACACACAACATTAAGACCATTAACGGATGTCATAGTACACATTACATTTGTGTGTCATCAAGGGAGAACATGGTCAACTTATCTATTTCCTTTCACCCCCACCACTGACTGGCAGCTTTCTGCATGTGCACAATGTGCACAGAAAGCTGCCAATCAGTGGTGTGGGCGGGGTTATACAGAGCTCAGTATTTAGAGAACTGCTAGATCTGCAGCAGATAGAACAAAGATTCTAGTAAAACTGATAAGATAAGTGTTTTGGGGTGTTGGCAGGAGTGCTAACCCCCAATATGTGACTCTAGAGTTCCAGTTCTCTTTCCTCTCTGAAGAGGATATTTGCATGTATAATTTCACAGAGAAGAACTGCATGGCTTATAAGTCATCTCACACCAGCTTGGCATTTTCCTCAAGAAGAAAAATTTCCCCTTAAATCACAGTCAGAAGCTTCTCACCCAGCCAATTAGACATACTGCTGTACACTGATGAGGGGCAAACACTCTGAAACATGTGTCTCAAATGGAGAGTCTGGGTTGGCTTTTTATCCTATGTCATGTGACAAGGCTCATTAAAGGGTCAGTATTGAGTTTTAGGATTGCTTACCCCAATAGATGGCACTAAAGTTCTAGTCCTTTTCTCTGAAGAGGATATTTGCATGTTTTTTTATTCAAATCCAGATTTTAATATGCTGTTTGTCCTGCCATTGTATAAAAGCGACACAAAATATAAAATTCTCCAATAAAATAGCTAAGAATGCCCTACAAATGCTTGTTACATATAAAAAATAAACCATGGTGTTTTGGGATCAGGAATCTGGCTATCAGACACAACTAGACTCCCAGAGGGAAGACATAGAGGGTATGTTTTCTGCGTTCCCAACTGTCACATACAGAGCGCCAAACAAGCACTGTGTATAGACTAATGGGAAGCACTAACAGTGCTTCCTCCTCCGGACCTAGCAATCATTTGATCACAGTGTGTAGGGATGGAGCAGGAGCTGCTGGCTTCTAGGAGTCATAGTAAGGTCTGCTGTGCAGGCAGGAAGCTAAAATTGCTCTGTAACTGGGGCTACTATACCAACCCCAGTTACAGGGGAAATCAGACTTTAAAAAAAAATGTAAAATGTTGACATTTTGTGCAATACTTGAACAACAAACAAATAAAAAGAAAATGGGGGTGGGAATAAATAATTAAAAATAGCTGCTGCCAATCCAAAAAGCCTAGAAGAAAAAAAAATGTGTGAAAAATATAAAAATTATTGTGACGGAAAGGCAAACTAATTTTAAAATGTAATGTAGTCGTCTTTTGCAGTCTTAAAAATAGGCACATATTTCCTTTAGAAATTAGAAAAAAAGAGTGCATGAAAATGGCATAAAAATTAAGCCCCATGTATCGAGAAAAAAAGATGCAAAAATTGTTTGGATATCCAAATGAGAGAAAATTTTACACCTACTTAATCTACATGTGCGAAAAAAAAACGAAAATGTGCCAGGAACAGAGTAGAAATGGCCTGGTCTTGAACTGGTTAATCTAATTTCTAAGCAGTATTGAAAGTACTTGGGATCTACAGAGCTCTCTGGCCTTTATAAGAGGTAACCTCTCATGCATATACTGTAGTCTTACATGCTTCAATGATCCATTTAACAAACAAGCCACCAAAACCAATTTATAAATTCCTTTCTGGGTTTTTTTCATATGAAGTTAAGGTTTTCTATTGACATTTATTTTACTGTTCACTTTCTGCTATTTTAGATATATTATTTTTGCTCGTATCATGAAAATGTTACATGAATTACAACATGAATACATATAATTATTCTGACGTTAAGTCAGATATATGCTTTATTTGTGACGTGAATATAGTTCTTCTTGACATGAAACTTTTAACTACTACTTTGAAGATCACAGGACAGCGCCCGAGGTCAGATTCTGATGTCTTTACATGGGCGCAAAAACACTGCTGTCATGTAAAATATATCAGTTATCTAAAGACATCTAGTGAAATAAACTCTCTAAAGTATATTCTATATATTGAGCTTTTATCATGGCTGCTACATGCTATGTGTTATGTATATAAATATACATTGGATTATGGTATGATGGCATGATGGTTCTCCTTGTGCCGTCATTATGTGTCATCAGAGAATGACTTTTTGTTTAAATAAGGGTCTTTGTGTTAAATGTATTTTTAAAAGATATTTTTTCCATATCGTAATCTTTTATATATATAAAAAATAACACTATTTCCTCAAAACTGCCCATTGGGGCTTTTTTAGACTTAGGCTGTGTTTCCACTATCAGGAAACACAGCGTATATGACGGAGCGGAAACTCCGCTCCGTCTAAGCCCCGCCCCCTTTCTGACGCGCGTTATTTCCGGAGGTGTTCAGGACACCTCCGGAACACCTCCGGAAATAACGCAGGGCTACATAGCCCTGTGTTAATTCCGTTGCGGCGACGCACCATCGCCGCAAGACGCTAGGACATGCTGCGGTCTGAAAAGACGCGCCGCATGTCCGTAAACGCAGGTCTTCCGCCTGCGTAATTTTGCGCATAGTGGAGACGGGATTTCTTGAAATCCCCTCCACTATGCTGTAACATCTGGACGCTGCGCGTTTGGCGCTGCACCAGCGCACAGCGCCAAACACGCAGCGTTTCCTGATCGTGGAAACTCACCCTTACTGTTATTTCAGGAAATGACACACGCACATTAGCCACAATGCTAAGACCCCGCCTTTGGTATTGAAGCATCTAATGAGCATGTGCAAAGGTCATTGTGAATTGAGAGGGAGCAGGGTCAGTGGTGACATCGCCTACAGTGTCAGTGTGGGCGCACACACAATGTGGCTGTATGCACGCTCTGACGTTTGGCTACTTTCTATTTCTGGCCACAGCTTGCTGCACCCAGAAGTGTAAAGAGCGGCTTTATTTAGGAGGAGAGGGCGTTCTGTCTGCTGACATCTAAGCATGCCCGCAATGACACTGTGCGTGCGCAACCATGCTCAACCAGTATCAGTTCACAGGTGCAGAAAGGCTTTATTGTGCAAATAGCAGGGATGATGGCGCACCAAGGCATACACCACGCCAAGGGTGCACCGAAGCGCCCTCTTTTTCGTATCACATAAAAGTTGTTTCTTAATAAAATATTAAGTTAAACTATACATAGTATGATGTAAATAGGGGCTAGGTCAACCATTTAAATGTTGAGGGAGTTTATTTGTCATTTTGGGGGTGATAGACTCCCTCTAATGTCAATAGTTTGTTGATTTTTTTAAAAATTGGCCTAATGCAATTTTTCAAGCCAGGATTGTGAGGATGTCCCTTGGAGCACAGCTACGATTTTTCTATGAACCATGAAGATATAATTGTTTCTCTTTTTTTGTAATGTGACTGAAAATGTACATTTCAGTTTTGATAGACTATAGCGGAAATCTTACTGTTCATCTGACGGAGTGCAGGCCTCTTCATTTCCATCCTCGGGAGACTGTCCCTCACTGCCCAGCTCATCCTGCTGCTGCCTGTCTCTTCTGCGTCGTTCCCTTGCAGCCTCCTCTTCATCTTCCACGCTCCACTGAGTGGTCAGCCTGCATCATAAAGCACAAAACACAATCGTAAATATTCCAAAAATTGCCAAGTGGACTTCCGATACATTTCCGAACCAATATTGGATACAATAACTAGACATTGGGAAACCACTTTGGACTCCAGGGGATTCTGTTGATTTATTTCTTAAAGGGAAGCTATCAGAAAATTAATTAAAGGGGTTATCAGGGGTAAATTTTGCCTGTTCTGCAAAGCAATGATCTCTCTGGGGTCAGACTGGTCTTGGATTGCTTTCCTACTTCCTGTGGCATAACCTTGACATAGTGGTTCCTTCCCTTCCGCTCACCCTGTCTTCGAGGCGTCACTAACATCATGTCGATTAGTGAACCTCTGACCATCTTTGCTTCTGAGAGACTCTGCCTTTCTGACAGGCACTTTTTTATTTATACACAGTCTTTTGATTTAGTTGAAAATTGACCCTCTGTCTGATTTACACCAGTCCCACTTACTTTTCCAACTTTTTGTTGACACTGTCCCAACTTTTTTCGATATGCATTGCTGCCATCAATTTCTAAATGAGTTAATTTTTTCAAATGAAGCAGAACAATATCCAATTTTCACTTTCTGATCTGTGTTCCATTTTGTTGTGAATAAACTAAGAGATTTCCAGATCATTGCATTGTGGTTTTCTTTAAATTTTACATAGCGTTCCAATTTTATGTGGAATTTGGGTTGTAGCTAAAAATCTCAAATCGGCCTCCTCCTTTTAAATTTTACCCTTAAGATCCCAAGTGTAGGTATGGAAATAGGGAATTGAGATTGGCAGCCAGACAGCAGTGACATTAGATGTGTCCATACCACACCCATCCACTCCCAGGAATGCACCACTTCTGGCATTGTACACATATGTCTTCACACGCTTCTGCATCCTGCTGACCTCCGACTGTAACGTCAGGGGTGGTTTATAATACGCCCCCATACTGATCTCATGCCTCTGCTAGCATGACATAGGTCACTAACTGAACTATAGCATTCATAGTTCATGTACTGCGAAAATGTAGCCGAGCTGGAGGCGTGAGATACAGAAGTTTGTCATTTGGCACTACTACTGAGATCAAGAATTCATAGATTCCGGATACAATATATAGTTAAGAAAGTAAAAAGAGTCATTCCAGGAAAATTAAAACAATGGGAAAAATGCTACATCTCTGTGTCATTACAATCCTCACTACTTCATTCCGTATCAGGCAGATTAACAGATTATTGTTTCTTCTGATGGACCAGTAAATCACCTTTAATGTGTCACAAAAAAAGTAGTCAAAGCGCTTGTAAAATATTTGAAAGGAACATAAGGTGGTCCAGAATGGAGTGCAACGGGGAAAGATTAATGGTGGTCAGGCTAAACCATCTCAAAGCTGTCGGATGAACAGTTGTTCGGCAGGCAGTCATCTCTGACGACTGCCTCACGCACATGAGTACTCGGCTTGGCTGAGTATTCGTGTGTTTTCAGCAGAGAACAAGGAAGACAACTCTGGGAACGGATTATTACTCCTGAATACAAAATGATCGGGTGTTGAAGTTCCAACTGTCCGATCCTTCTCTCCACGTCTTATGAGTATGGGTCATCATACTCATAAGTCAGTTGGCGGATTCAACCAACTTTTGTCTAATGTGTATAAGAAAAAGCCCAAAGGGAAGTGTCAGCACATAACCAGGGCCGAACTGGGATTCAAAGTCAGCCCTGGCCTTTGAAAGCACACAGGCCCATGTCACTCCATCCCCACACCTACTTTTCAAGATTGGGACCCTACCTGAAGATAGAGGAAATCAAGATCTACCGAAAGACTAATAGTGCCAATGATACTGTAATATAAGGCTAAAAAATACTGTCAAGCTATGACAACATAATGCCATCACATGGTGACAGGGTACGATCATACTGATCATTGCCAAAAATAATGGTACCAAGACCAATATTGCCATCAATTCTGCAATATACAGTAACATTGCCAGATCATAACCAAATATTACCAGTATATACAGCAGTGAGCATATCACTATACTGATCATTAATTAAAACCACTAGGACTGATATTACCACCATACAGTGGCCATATAATGGTAGATATCAGTGATTCCCCACTGATATTCTTGCTGATTGTTGTCATTCACCTTTGGCCCAGACCATGACCATATAGTGGTACAATCAGTGCCCTAGACAGTAATAATGTTCCCTATGCGCTTCCTCATAGTAACAGTGCCCCCTCTGTGTCCTCACTAATAAACCCCACAGTGCCATCTTATAGTAATAAAATCCTACTGTGCTTCTTTGTAATTTTACAGCCCCCTGTGGAAATAATAATGTCCCCCTGTCTCCCTATTATAATAATAATACTCCTGCATGCTTCCTTAAAATAATAATATTGTTCACTTGTCCCTTCTTATAATGCACAGATTGTGCCACTTTTTAATGACCCCCAATTGTGCCTGCTTTTAATATTGACCTCTGCCCATTTTGCCTTCTTTTAAAAATCACCCCCATTTGTGTCTCCTTTAAATATTGCCCCTCTATGGTGCATCCCTTGTACCTAACAAAAGATAATAAACTAATACTCACCTCAGACCACTCCCATGTTGAGTGATGATGCAGTCGTCCACTGCAGACTCCGGGTCAGAGCCGATGTCGGGATGAAGTGATGTCATTGTCCCACCTGACGTCCAGTGCGTGGCACTGGCTTCTTACAAGCCATAGGGAGGAAGCAGCCTGCGGCCTACATAAGTAAACAGTGGAGCAGGGAGCTGACGGCTCTCTTCTTCGCTACTGTTAAAAGTGTTCTGGGTTCATGTTTCCCACTGCTAGACTGGCCCATCTGGCATTTGCCAGAATTGCCAGATGGCCAGTCTGGCCCTCCACAAAACCATCTGTGTCCATTATTTACCACAATAGTGTTAAATTTCCACTTTAGAAGCCACCACATAGGCTTTAATGCTGATTTATCAGTAAATTATTAGATTCGCGCACCAGAGGATACCCCCATGGACCTAAGGTTCCAATGTTATCAAGGTATAACAAAAAGTCAATGAAGTCAGACAATAAACCGTCTTTTATGATGGAAGCAACAACGTTTACAAGGGGATATAAATCAGTTACGTATTGATAGGGGATAGGACCACACCATCATTTTCCTGGGGATCCACGGTGGTCAGGTTGACAGTGAATAAGTGCAATGAATTACTTGCCCTTAGTAAATAATGTTGTAATCAAGTTTATCATTCACATGGGACAAAGGAAAATTCCATTATTTGCGCCAAAGACAAACATTTTCCATAAGAAAATAATTATAGGAAATATATTTGCATGTGTGTTCTCAGAACCGAATCTTTATGACGACGGCCAGGTTTCTGAACAGGTCTAGAATCATGTGAAGATGCAAGACCTCATATATATGTAGCGTTTATTAATACAATTTACCAGGATAGTCAGACATGTCTATTATAATCATGGATGATATTGCATCCAATTATCATCTGACATGCTTAACATTTATTTCCTGTCCAATGAGAAAGATTGCTGTAATCGTAGAGGGTAAATTGCGAGCAGAAGATAAATGACTTCGTAAAAAAATGCAGGAAATGATTTGGTAGAACGGGAACATTTCTCCCTTGGCGAGACGTAAGATTATAGAGCTTACATTGATACCCATTAAATAAATGACATAGATGCCCATTGGATTTCCGAGTTCATGGCTCCATGTAGACTCAGGCTAGCGCTTTATTACTGGCGGTGAGCGGATCACTGGAAGGTTTCCAACACATTTATCATTGATATCTCGCAGGGTTGACAAAGAGATTATGGCTGTCTAAACAGTCCAAGAGCATCACTCCATCTCTTCTCAGCAATGCAGGCAATCAAAGACATGCGGCCAGACATTACTGCCACTGAAATATTCCAGAACACACGAGGACACATCATAATCCACCCCTGGTACTGATTGACTTCTAGAATCCTGGCCATCCTCTGTTACATTGTCCCCACACTATTATAATACCCCCCACTCTAAAAACCTGATAATCGGTGCCAAATGTATAACTCTCTGCGCCTATATGTGCGGAGCTTGGGCACCACCTTACATTCCTGTACATCCTCCCCACGTCCCCACTCTTGGATTCTTCCTTCCTCCGCTCTTGTATTTCCTCATTATCTTAAACAACACGTTATTTCCCAAGCTCACAAGTAAATTCCTTCTCTACCCATTCATTCTACCCCGCTGTGAATGGACTGCAAACACTTCATTAAATACAATTCAACGCTGTGTCAAGGGCATTGTCCTATTCTTCCTCACCTGAGACGTCTTCCATCAGCCCATGAGAATTTCTATTTGGCTACATTTCTCAGTGGTGGTTGAACTATATGATAAATATCCAGATACAAACTGATATTCTTTTTGATAAACACAAAATCATTTCCAGATAAATGTGAATCCCGTTGATTTGATCGTGTGTTAACAAAACAACTGTACAATAATTAACGATCAATCGAAACACTGACACATCGATCCGATACATAATCTAAGGAGTCCAGATACGGTAGAATTGTAGGCTGATTAGGAACCAAAGAGGATACAGTAATAGACCAGAGTAACATACACAATACACGACAATTTTAGATGGGACTGGTACAATAGATAGAATTATAGGCTGGAATGGCTTCATACATGATACATTGCTAGGTGGGTACGATGGATGATGCATTTATAGACTGGATTGGCACCATAGATGATACATTTCTAGACTAGATTGGCACCATAGATGATACATTTATAGACTAGATGGGCACCATAGATGATACATTTATAGACTAGATGGGCACCATAGATGATACATTTATGCACTAGATTGGCACCATAGATGATGCATTTATGCACTAGATTGGCACCATAGATGATGCATTTATGCACTAGATTGGCACCATAGATGATGCATTTATAGAGTAATTTGGCACGACAGATGATCCATTTATAGACTAGATGGGCATCATAGATGATCCATTTATAGACTAGATTGGCACCATAGATGATCCATTTATGCACTAGATTGGCACCATAGATGATCCATTTATAGACTGGATTGGCACCATAGATGATACATTTCTAGACTAGATGGGCACCATGATGATACATTTATAGACTGGATTGGCACCATAGATGATACATTTCTAGAC